>JBBPBO010001984.1:34655785-34680628 GCA_037974295.1 Cicer cuneatum | reverse complement strand
TCCAATGACACAAATGCATTGATTGGACAAAATACATTCGTTAAGAACGAAAAGTAATTAAAATAAGCCATGGGATGCACAAAATGACCTAAATATTAATCCAATGACACAAACACACTTATTGGATGAACAACATTTGCTTAGAACGAAAACAGATTAGAATAACCCTCTAGATGCCCAAAATGAGGTAAATTTTAATTCAATGACAGAACGCTCTTATTTGATGAGTTACATTCATTAAGAAAGAAAAGTAATTAGAATAAGCCTTGGGATGCACAAAATGACATAAATGTTAATCGAATGACACAAACATACTTATTGGATGAAATACATTCGTTAAGCACGAAAAGTAATTAGAATAAGCCTTGGGATGCACAAAATGACGTAAATGTTAATCCAATGACACAAACGAATATATTGGATGAAATAAATTGGTTAAGAACGAAAAGGGATTAGAATATGCCTTGGGATGCACAAAATGTACTAAATGTTAATTTAATGACACATACACACTTATTGGATGAACTAAATTGGTTAAGAAAGAAAAGGGTTTAGAATAAGCCTTGGGATGCACCAAATGACATAAATGTTAATCGAATGACCCAAACACACTTATTGGATGAAATACATTCGTTAAGAACGAAAAGTAGTTAGAATAAGCCTTGGGATGCACAAAATGACGTAAATGTTTTTCCAATGACACAAATGGATATATTGGATGAAGTAAATTGGTTAAGAACGAAATGGGATTAGAATAAGCCTTGGGATGCACAAAATGACATAAATATTAATCCAATGACACAAACACACTTATAGGATGAACAACATTTGTTTAGAACGAAAACGAATTAGAATAACCATCTAGATGCACAAAATGACGTAAATGTTAATTCAATGAGAGAACGCACTTATTAGATGAGTTACATTCATTAAGAACGAAAAGTAATTAGAATAAGCCTTGGAATGCACAAAATGACGTAAATGTTAATTCAATGACACAAACGCACTTATTACGAAAAGAAATTAGAATAAGCCTTTGAATGAACAAAATGACATAAATGTTAATTCAATGACACAAATGCACTTATTGGATGAATTACATTGGTTAAGAACGAAAAGTGATTAGAATAAGCCTTCAGATGCACCAAATGACCTAAATGTTAATCCAATGACACAAACATAATTATTGGATGAACTACATTGGATAAGAACGAAAAGGCATTAGAATAAACCTGGGGATGCACAAAATGACATAAATGTTAATCCAATGACACAAACACACTTATTTGATGAAATGCATTCGTGAAGAATGAAAAGTAATTAGAATAAGTCTTGGGATGCACAAAATGACGTAACTGATAATCCAATGGCACAGACGGATATATTGGATGAAGTAAATTTGTTAAGAACGAAAAGGGATTAGAATAAGCCTTGGGACGCACAAAATGACCTAATGTTAATTTAATGACACAAACACACTGATTGGATGAACTACATTGGTTCAGAACGAAAAGGGATTAGAATAAGCCTCTAGATGCACAAAATGACGTAAATGTTAATCCAACGACACAAATGCACTTATTGGATGAATTACATTGGTTAAGATCGAAAAGTGATTAGAATAAGCCTTGGGATGCACAAAATGACATAAATGTTAATCCAATGACACAAAAGCACTTATTGGATTAAATACATTCGTTACGAACGAAAAGTAATTAGAATAAGCCTTGGGATGCCTAAACTAAACTAAATGTTATTCCAATAACACAAACATAGTTACTGGATGAACTACATAGGATAAGAACGAAAAGGCATTAGAATAAGCCTTGGGATGCACAAAATGACATAAATGTTAATCGAATGACACAAACACACTTATTTTACGAAATACATTCGTTCAGAACGAAAAGTAATTAGAATAAGCCTTGGGATGCACAGAATGACGAAAATGTTAATCCAATGACACAAACGGATATATTGGATGAAGTAAATTGGTTAAGAACGAAAAGCGATTAGAATAAGCCTTGTGATGCACAAAATGACCTAAAAGTTAATTTAACGACACAAACACACTTATTGGAAGAATTACATTGGTTAGGAACGAAAAGGGATTAGAATAATTCAATGATGGAACACACTTATTGGATGAGTTACATTCATTAAGAATGAAAAGTAATTCGAATAAGCCTTGGGATGCACAAAATGACGTAAATGTTAATCCATCGACACAAACACACTTATTACCAAAAGAAATTAGAATAATCCTTGGAATCAACAAAGTGAAGTAAATGTTAATCCAATGACACAAATGCACTTATTGGATGAATTACATTGGTGAAGAACGAAAAGTGATTAGAATAAGCCTTGAGTAGCACTAAATGACCTAAATGTTAATCCAATGACACAAACACACTTATTGGATGAACTACATTAGTTTAGAACGAAAAGAAATTAGAATAAGCCTTCGGATGCACAAAATGACATAAATGTTAATCCAATGACACAATCGCACTTATTGGATGAAATACATTCGTTACGAACGAATAGTAATTAGAATAAGCCTTGGGATGCAAAAACTAAACTAAATGTTATTCCAATGACACAACTACACTTATTGGATGAACTACATTGGATAAGAACGAAAAGTCATTAGAATAAACCTTGGGATGCACAAAATGACTTAAATGTTAATCGAATGATACAAATGCACTTATTGGATGAAATACATTCGTTAAGAACGAAAAGTAATTAGAATAAGCCATGGGATGCACGAAATGACTTAACTATTAATCCAATGACACAAATGGATATATTGGATGAAGTAAATTGGATAAGAACGAAAACGGATTAGAAGAAGCCTTGGGATGCACAAAATGACCTAAATATTAATCCAATGACACAAACACACTTATTGGATGAACTACATTTGTTTAGAACGAAAACATATTAGAATAAGCCTCTAGATGCACAAAATGACCTAAATATTAATCCAATGACACAAACACACTTATTGGATGAACTACATTTGTTTAGAACGAAAACATATTAGAATAAGCCTCTAGATGCACAAAATGACGTAAATGTTAATTCAATGACAGAACGCACTTATTGGATGCGTTACATTCATTAAGAACGAAAAGTAATTAGAATAAGCCTTGGGATGCACAAAATGACGTAAATGTTAATCCAATGACACAAATGCACTTATTGGATGAAATACATTCGTTAAGAACGAAAAAGTAATTAGAATAAGCCTTGGGATGCACAATATGACGTAAATGTTAATCCAATGACACAAATGCACTTATTGGATGAATTACATTGGTTAAGAACGAAAAGTGATTAGAATAAGCCTTGGGATGCACAAAATGACATAAATGTTAATCCAATGACACAAACGCACTTGTTGGATGAAATACATTCGTTAAGAAAGAAAAGTAATTAAAATACGCCTTGGGATGCACAAAATGACGTAAATGTTAATCCAATGACACAAACGGATTTATTGGGTGAAGTAAATTAGTTAAGAACGAAAAGGGATTAGGTAAGCCTTGGGATGTACAAAATGACCTATATGTTAGTTTAATGACAAAAACACTCTTATTGAATGAACTACATTGGTTAAGAATAAAAAGTAATTAGAATAAGTCTTGGGATGCACAATATGACGCAAATATTAATCCAATGACACAAATGCACTTATTGGATGAAATACATTCGTTAAGAACGAAAAGTAATTAGTATAAGCCTTGTGATGCACAAAATGACGTAAATGTTAATTTAATGACAAAAACACACTTATTGAATGAACTACATTGTTTAAGAACGAAAAGGGATTAGAATAAGCCTCTAGATGCACAAAATGACGTAAATGTTAATCCAATGACACAAATGCACTTATTGGATGAAATACATTTGTTAAGAACGAAAAGTAATTAGAATAAGCCTTGTGATGCACAAAATGACGTAAATGTTAATCCAATGACACAAATGCACTTATTGGATGAAATACATTGGTTAACAAAGAAAAGGAATTAGAATAAGCCTCTAGATGCAAAAAATGACGTAAATGTGAATCTAATGACACAAATGCACTTATTGGATGAGTTAAAATCGTAATGATCGAAAAGGGATTTGAATAAGCCTCGCGATCCACCAAATGATTTAAATGTTAATCCAATGACACAAAATGTTAAGAACGAAAAGTGATTAGAATAAGCGTTGGGATGCACAAAATGACCTAAATGGTAATCCAATGACACAAACTCACTTGTGGGATGAAATACATTCGTTAAGAAGGAAAAGTAATTAGAATACGCATTGAGATGCACAAAATGACGTAAATGTTAATCCAATGACACAAACGGATATATTGGATGAAGTAAATTAGTTAAGAACGAAAAGGGATTAGAATAAGCATTGGGATGCACAAAATGACCTAAATGTTAATTTAATGACAAAAACACACTTATTCAATGAACTACATTGGTTAAGAACGAAAAGGAATTAGAATAAGCCTCTAGATGCACAAAATAACGTAAATGTTAATCCAATGACACAGATGCACTTAATGGATGAATTACGTTGGTTAAAAACGAGTTGGGATGCACTAAATGACATAAATGTTAATCCAATGACACAAACACACTTATTGGATGAAATACATTCGTTAAGAACAAAAAGTAATTAGAATAAGCCTTGGGATGCACAAAATGACGTAAATGTTAATCCAATGACACAAACGGATATATTGGATGAAGTAAATTAGTTAAGAACGAAAAGGGATTAGAATAAGCTTTGGGATGCATAAAATGACCTAAATGTTAATTTAATGACAAAAACACACTTATTGAATGAACTACATTGGTTAACAACGAAAACGGATTTGAATAAGCCTCTAGATGCATAAAATGACGTAAATGTTAATCCAATGACACAAATGCACTTATTGGATGAATAACGTTTGTTAAGAACGAAAAGTGATTAGAATAAGCCTTGGGATGCACAAAATGACATAAATGTTAATCCAATGACACAAACGCACTTATTGGATGAATACATTTGTTAAGAACGAAAAGTAATTAGAATAAGCCTTAGGATGCACAAAATGACTTAAATGTAATCCAATGACACAAACGGATATATTGGATGAAGTAAATTGGTTAAAAATGAAATGGGATTAGAATAAGCTTTGGGATGCACAAAATGACCTAAATAGTAATCCAATGACACAAACACACTTATTGAGTGAACAACATTTGTTTACAACGAAAATGAATTAGCATAACCCTCTTGATGCACAAAATGACGTAAATGTTAATTCAATGACAGAACACACTTATTGGATGAGTTACATTCATTAAGAACGAAAAGTAATTAGATTAAGCCTTGGGATGCACAAAATGACGTAAATGTTAATCCAATGACACAAATGCATTGATTGGACAAAATACATTCGTTAAGAACGAAAAGTAATTAAAATAAGCCATGGGATGCACAAAATGACCTAAATATTAATCCAATGACACAAACACACTTATTGGATGAACAACATTTGCTTAGAACGAAAACAGATTAGAATAACCCTCTAGATGCCCAAAATGAGGTAAATTTTAATTCAATGACAGAACGCTCTTATTTGATGAGTTACATTCATTAAGAAAGAAAAGTAATTAGAATAAGCCTTGGGATGCACAAAATGACATAAATGTTAATCGAATGACACAAACATACTTATTGGATGAAATACATTCGTTAAGCACGAAAAGTAATTAGAATAAGCCTTGGGATGCACAAAATGACGTAAATGTTAATCCAATGACACAAACGAATATATTGGATGAAATAAATTGGTTAAGAACGAAAAGGGATTAGAATATGCCTTGGGATGCACAAAATGTACTAAATGTTAATTTAATGACACATACACACTTATTGGATGAACTAAATTGGTTAAGAAAGAAAAGGGTTTAGAATAAGCCTTGGGATGCACCAAATGACATAAATGTTAATCGAATGACCCAAACACACTTATTGGATGAAATACATTCGTTAAGAACGAAAAGTAGTTAGAATAAGCCTTGGGATGCACAAAATGACGTAAATGTTTTTCCAATGACACAAATGGATATATTGGATGAAGTAAATTGGTTAAGAACGAAATGGGATTAGAATAAGCCTTGGGATGCACAAAATGACATAAATATTAATCCAATGACACAAACACACTTATAGGATGAACAACATTTGTTTAGAACGAAAACGAATTAGAATAACCATCTAGATGCACAAAATGACGTAAATGTTAATTCAATGAGAGAACGCACTTATTAGATGAGTTACATTCATTAAGAACGAAAAGTAATTAGAATAAGCCTTGGAATGCACAAAATGACGTAAATGTTAATTCAATGACACAAACGCACTTATTACGAAAAGAAATTAGAATAAGCCTTTGAATGAACAAAATGACATAAATGTTAATTCAATGACACAAATGCACTTATTGGATGAATTACATTGGTTAAGAACGAAAAGTGATTAGAATAAGCCTTCAGATGCACCAAATGACCTAAATGTTAATCCAATGACACAAACATAATTATTGGATGAACTACATTGGATAAGAACGAAAAGGCATTAGAATAAACCTGGGGATGCACAAAATGACATAAATGTTAATCCAATGACACAAACACACTTATTTGATGAAATGCATTCGTGAAGAATGAAAAGTAATTAGAATAAGTCTTGGGATGCACAAAATGACGTAACTGATAATCCAATGGCACAGACGGATATATTGGATGAAGTAAATTTGTTAAGAACGAAAAGGGATTAGAATAAGCCTTGGGACGCACAAAATGACCTAATGTTAATTTAATGACACAAACACACTGATTGGATGAACTACATTGGTTCAAAACGAAAAGGGATTAGAATAAGCCTCTAGATGCACAAAATGACGTAAATGTTAATCCAACGACACAAATGCACTTATTGGATGAATTACATTGGTTAAGATCGAAAAGTGATTAGAAGAAGCCTTGGGATGCACAAAATGACATAAATGTTAATCCAATGACACAAAAGCACTTATTGGATTAAATACATTCGTTACGAACGAAAAGTAATTAGAATAAGCCTTGGGATGCCTAAACTAAACTAAATGTTATTCCAATAACACAAACACAGTTACTGGATGAACTACATAGGATAAGAACGAAAAGGCATTAGAATAAGCCTTGGGATGCACAAAATGACATAAATGTTAATCGAATGACACAAACACACTTATTTTACGAAATACATTCGTTCAGAACGAAAAGTAATTAGAATAAGCCTTGGGATGCACAGAATGACGAAAATGTTAATCCAATGACACAAACGGATATATTGGATGAAGTAAATTGGTTAAGAACGAAAAGCGATTAGAATAAGCCTTGTGATGCACAAAATGACCTAAAAGTTAATTTAACGACACAAACACACTTATTGGAAGAATTACATTGGTTAGGAACGAAAAGGGATTAGAATAATTCAATGATGGAACACACTTATTGGATGAGTTACATTCATTAAGAATGAAAAGTAATTCGAATAAGCCTTGGGATGCACAAAATGACGTAAATGTTAATCCATCGACACAAACACACTTATTACCAAAAGAAATTAGAATAATCCTTGGAATCAACAAAGTGAAGTAAATGTTAATCCAATGACACAAATGCACTTATTGGATGAATTACATTGGTGAAGAACGAAAAGTGATTAGAATAAGCCTTGAGTAGCACTAAATGACCTAAATGTTAATCCAATGACACAAACACACTTATTGGATGAACTACATTAGTTTAGAACGAAAAGAAATTAGAATAAGCCTTCGGATGCACAAAATGACATAAATGTTAATCCAATGACACAATCGCACTTATTGGATGAAATACATTCGTTACGAACGAATAGTAATTAGAATAAGCCTTGGGATGCAAAAACTAAACTAAATGTTATTCCAATGACACAACTACACTTATTGGATGAACTACATTGGATAAGAACGAAAAGTCATTAGAATAAACCTTGGGATGCACAAAATGACTTAAATGTTAATCGAATGATACAAATGCACTTATTGGATGAAATACATTCGTTAAGAACGAAAAGTAATTAGAATAAGCCATGGGATGCACGAAATGACTTAACTATTAATCCAATGACACAAATGGATATATTGGATGAAGTAAATTGGATAAGAACGAAAACGGAATAGAAGAAGCCTTGGGATGCACAAAATGACCTAAATATTAATCCAATGACACAAACACACTTATTGGATGAACTACATTTGTTTAGAACGAAAACATATTAGAATAAGCCTCTAGATGCACAAAATGACGTAAATGTTAATTCAATGACAGAACGCACTTATTGGATGCATTACATTCATTAAGAACGAAAAGTAATTAGAATAAGCCTTGGGATGCACAAAATGACGTAAATGTTAATCCAATGACACAAATGCACTGATTGGATGAAATACATTCGTTAAGAACGAAAAAGTAATTAGAATAAGCCTTGGGATGCACAATATGACGTAAATGTTAATCCAATGACACAAATGCACTTATTGGATGAATTACATTGGATAAGAACGAAAAGTGATTAGAATAAGCCTTGGGATGCACAAAATGACATCAATGTTAATCCAATGACACAAACGCACTTGTTGGATGAAATACATTCGTTAAGAAAGAAAAGTAATTAAAATACGCCTTGGGATGCACAAAATGACGTAAATGTTAATCCAATGACACAAACGGATTTATTGGGTGAAGTAAATTAGTTAAGAACGAAAAGGGATTAGGTAAGCCTTGGGATGTACAAAATGACCTATATGTTAGTTTAATGACAAAAACACTCTTATTGAATGAACTACATTGGTTAAGAATAAAAAGTAATTAGAATAAGTCTTGGGATGCACAATATGACGCAAATATTAATCCAATGACACAAATGCACTTATTGGATGAAATACATTCGTTAAGAACGAAAAGTAATTAGAATAAGCCTTGTGATGCACAAAATGACGTAAATGTTAATTTAATGACAAAAACACACTTATTGAATGAACTACATTGTTTAAGAACGAAAAGGGATTAGAATAAGCCTCTAGATGCACAAAATGACGTAAATGTTAATCCAATGACACAAATGCACTTATTGGATGAAATACATTTGTTAAGAACGAAAAGTAATTAGAATAAGCCTTGTGATGCACAAAATGACGTAAATGTTAATCCAATGACACAAATGCACTTATTGGATGAAATACATTGGTTAACAAAGAAAAGGAATTAGAATAAGCCTCTAGATGCAAAAAATGACGTAAATGTGAATCTAATGACACAAATGCACTTATTGGATGAGTTAAAATCGTAATGATCGAAAAGGGATTTGAATAAGCCTCGCGATCCACCAAATGATTTAAATGTTAATCCAATGACACAAAATGTTAAGAACGAAAAGTGATTAGAATAAGCGTTGGGATGCACAAAATGACCTAAATGGTAATCCAATGACACAAACTCACTTGTGGGATGAAATACATTCGTTAAGAAGGAAAAGTAATTAGAATACGCATTGAGATGCACAAAATGACGTAAATGTTAATCCAATGACACAAACGGATATATTGGATGAAGTAAATTAGTTAAGAACGAAAAGGGATTAGAATAAGCATTGGGATGCACAAAATGACCTAAATGTTAATTTAATGACAAAAACACACTTATTCAATGAACTACATTGGTTAAGAACGAAAAGGAATTAGAATAAGCCTCTAGATGCACAAAATAACGTAAATGTTAATCCAATGACACAGATGCACTTAATGGATGAATTACGTTGGTTAAAAACGAGTTGGGATGCACTAAATGACATAAATGTTAATCCAATGACACAAACACACTTATTGGATGAAATACATTCGTTAAGAACAAAAAGTAATTAGAATAAGCCTTGGGATGCACAAAATGACGTAAATGTTAATCCAATGACACAAACGGATATATTGGATGAAGTAAATTAGTTAAGAACGAAAAGGGATTAGAATAAGCTTTGGGATGCATAAAATGACCTAAATGTTAATTTAATGACAAAAACACACTTATTGAATGAACTACATTGGTTAACAACGAAAACGGATTTGAATAAGCCTCTAGATGCATAAAATGACGTAAATGTTAATCCAATGACACAAATGCACTTATTGGATGAATAACGTTTGTTAAGAACGAAAAGTGATTAGAATAAGCCTTGGGATGCACAAAATGACATAAATGTTAATCCAATGACACAAACGCACTTATTGGATGAATACATTTGTTAAGAACGAAAAGTAATTAGAATAAGCCTTAGGATGCACAAAATGACTTAAATGTAATCCAATGACACAAACGGATATATTGGATGAAGTAAATTGGTTAAAAATGAAATGGGATTAGAATAAGCTTTGGGATGCACAAAATGACCTAAATAGTAATCCAATGACACAAACACACTTATTGAGTGAACAACATTTGTTTACAACGAAAATGAATTAGCATAACCCTCTTGATGCAAAAAATGACGTAAATGTTAATTCAATGACAGAACGCACTTATTGGATGAGTTACATTCATTAAGAATGAAAAGTAATTAGATTAAGCCTTGGGATGCACAAAATGACGTAAATGTTATTCCAATGACACAAATGCATTGATTGGACAAAATACATTCGTTAAGAACGAAAAGTAATTAAAATAAGCCATGGGATGCACAAAATGACCTAAATATTAATCCAATGACACAAACACACTTATTGGATGAACAACATTTGCTTAGAACGAAAACAGATTAGAATAACCCTCTAGATGCCCAAAATGAGGTAAATTTTAATTCAATGACAGAACGCTCTTATTTGATGAGTTACATTCATTAAGAAAGAAAAGTAATTAGAATAAGCCTTGGGATGCACAAAATGACATAAATGTTAATCGAATGACACAAACATACTTATTGAATGAAATACATTCGTTAAGCACGAAAAGTAATTAGAATAAGCCTTGGGATGCACAAAATGACGTAAATGTTAATCCAATGACACAAACGAATATATTGGATGAAATAAATTGGTTAAGAACGAAAAGGGATTAGAATATGCCTTGGGATGCACAAAATGTACTAAATGTTAATTTAATGACACATACACACTTATTGGATGAACTAAATTGGTTAAGAAAGAAAAGGGTTTAGAATAAGCCTTGGGATGCACCAAATGACATAAATGTTAATCGAATGACCCAAACACACTTATTGGATGAAATACATTCGTTAAGAACGAAAAGTAGTTAGAATAAGCCTTGGGATGCACAAAATGACGTAAATGTTTTTCCAATGACACAAATGGATATATTGGATGAAGTAAATTGGTTAAGAACGAAATGGGATTAGAATAAGCCTTGGGATGCACAAAATGACATAAATATTAATCCAATGACACAAACACACTTATAGGATGAACAACATTTGTTTAGAACGAAAACGAATTAGAATAACCATCTAGATGCACAAAATGACGTAAATGTTAATTCAATGAGAGAACGCACTTATTAGATGAGTTACATTCATTAAGAACGAAAAGTAATTAGAATAAGCCTTGGAATGCACAAAATGACGTAAATGTTAATTCAATGACACAAACGCACTTATTACGAAAAGAAATTAGAATAAGCCTTTGAATGAACAAAATGACATAAATGTTAATTCAATGACACAAATGCACTTATTGGATGAATTACATTGGTTAAGAACGAAAAGTGATTAGAATAAGCCTTCAGATGCACCAAATGACCTAAATGTTAATCCAATGACACAAACATAATTATTGGATGAACTACATTGGATAAGAACGAAAAGGCATTAGAATAAACCTGGGGATGCACAAAATGACATAAATGTTAATCCAATGACACAAACACACTTATTTGATGAAATGCATTCGTGAAGAATGAAAAGTAATTAGAATAAGTCTTGGGATGCACAAAATGACGTAACTGATAATCCAATGGCACAGACGGATATATTGGATGAAGTAAATTTGTTAAGAACGAAAAGGGATTAGAATAAGCCTTGGGACGCACAAAATGACCTAATGTTAATTTAATGACACAAACACACTGATTGGATGAACTACATTGGTTCAAAACGAAAAGGGATTAGAATAAGCCTCTAGATGCACAAAATGACGTAAATGTTAATCCAACGACACAAATGCACTTATTGGATGAATTACATTGGTTAAGATCGAAAAGTGATTAGAAGAAGCCTTGGGATGCACAAAATGACATAAATGTTAATCCAATGACACAAAAGCACTTATTGGATTAAATACATTCGTTACGAACGAAAAGTAATTAGAATAAGCCTTGGGATGCCTAAACTAAACTAAATGTTATTCCAATAACACAAACACAGTTACTGGATGAACTACATAGGATAAGAACGAAAAGGCATTAGAATAAGCCTTGGGATGCACAAAATGACATAAATGTTAATCGAATGACACAAACACACTTATTTTACGAAATACATTCGTTCAGAACGAAAAGTAATTAGAATAAGCCTTGGGATGCACAGAATGACGAAAATGTTAATCCAATGACACAAACGGATATATTGGATGAAGTAAATTGGTTAAGAACGAAAAGCGATTAGAATAAGCCTTGTGATGCACAAAATGACCTAAAAGTTAATTTAACGACACAAACACACTTATTGGAAGAATTACGTTGGTTAGGAACGAAAAGGGATTAGAATAAGCCTCTAGATGCACAAAATAACGTAAATGATAATTCAATGATGGAACACACTTATTGGATGAGTTACATTCATTAAGAATGAAAAGTAATTCGAATAAGCCTTGGGATGCACAAAATGACGTAAATGTTAATCCATCGACACAAACACACTTCTTACCAAAAGAAATTAGAATAATCCTTGGAATCAACAAAGTGAAGTAAATGTTAATCCAATGACACAAATGCACTTATTGGATGAATTACATTGGTGAAGAACGAAAAGTGATTAGAATAAGCCTTGAGTAGCACTAAATGACCTAAATGTTAATCCAATGACACAAACACACTTATTGGATGAACTACATTGGTTTAGAACGAAAAGAAATTAGAATAAGCCTTCAGATGCACAAAATGACATAAATGTTAATCCAATGACACAATCGCACTTATTGGATGAAATACATTCGTTACGAACGAATAGTAATTAGAATAAGCCTTGGGCTGCAAAAACTAAACTAAATGTTATTCCAATGACACAACTACACTTATTGGATGAACTACATTGGATAAGAACGAAAAGTCATTAGAATAAACCTTGGGATGCACAAAATGACCTAAATGTTAATCGAATGATACAAATGCACTTATTGGATGAAATACATTCGGTAAGAACGAAAAGTAATTAGAATAAGCCATGGGATGCACGAAATGACTTAACTATTAATCCAATGACACAAATGGATATATTGGATGAAGTAAGTTAGTTAAGAACGAAAAGGGATTAGAATAAGCCTTGGGATGCACAAAATGACCTAAATGTTAATTTAATGACAAAAACACACTTATTGAATGAACGACATTGGTTAAGAACAAAAAAGGATTAGAATAAGCCTCTAGAAGCACAAAATGATGTAAATGTTAATCCAGTGACACAAATGAATTTATTGGATGAATTACATTGGTTAAGAACGAAAAGTGATTAGAATAAGGGTTGGGATGCACAAAATGACATAAATGTTAATCCAATGACACAAACGCACTTGTTGGATGAAATACATTCGTTAAGAACGAAAAGTAATTAGAATACGCCTTGGGATGCACAAAATGACGTAAATGTTAATCCAATGACACAAACCGATATATTGGGTGAAGTAAATTAGTTAAGAACGAAAAGCGATTAGAATAAGCCTTGGGATGTACAAAATGACCTGAATGTTAATTTAATGACAAAAACACACTTATTGAATGAACTTCATTAGTTAAGAACGAAAAGGGATTAGAATAAACCTCTAGATGCATAAAATGACGTAAATGTTAATCCAATGACACAAATGCATTTATTGGATGAAATACATTCGTTAAGAACGAAAAGTAATTAGAATAAGCCTTGGGATGCACAATGTGACGTAAATATTAATCCAATGACACAACTTCACTTATTGGATGAAATACATTCGTTAAGAACGAAAAGTAATTAGAATAAGCCTTGGGATGCACAAAATGACGTAAATGTTAATCCAATGACATAAACGGATATATTGGATGAAGTAAATTGGTTAAGAACGAAAAGGGATTAGAATAGGCATTGGGATGAACAAAATGACCTAATTGTTAATTTAATGACACAAACACACTTATTGGATGAACTACGTTGGTTATGAACCAAAAGGGATTAGAATAAGCCTCTAGATGCACCAAATGACGTAAATGTTAATCCAATGACACAAATGCACTTATTGGATGAATTACATTGGTTAAGAACGAAAAGTTATAAGAATAAGCCTTGGGATGCACAAAATGACATAAATGTTAATCCAACGACACAAACGCACTTATTCGATGAATTACATTCGTTAAGAACGAAAAGTAATTAGAATAAGCCTTGGGATGCACAATGTGACGTAAATGTTAATCCAATGACACAAATGCACTTATTGGATGAAATACATTTGTTAAGAACGAAAAGTAATTAGAATAAGCCTTGGGATGCACAAAATGACGTAAATGTTAATCCAATGACACAAACAGATATATTGGATGAAGTAAATTGGTTAAGAACGAAAAGGGATTAGAATAAGCATTGGGATGCACAAAATGACCTAAATGTTAATTTAATGACCCAAACACACTTATTGGATGAACTACGTTGGTTAAGAATGAAAAGGGATTAGAATAAGCCTCTAGATGCAAAAAATGACGTAAATGTTAATCCAATGACACAAATGCACTTATTGGATGAATTACATTGGTTAAGAACGAAAACTTATTAGAATAAGCATTGGGATGCACAAAATGACATAAATGGTAATCCAATGACACAAACGCACTTGTTGGATGAAATACATTCGTTAGGAACGAAAAGTAATTAGAATACGCCTTGGGATGCACAAAATGACGTTAATGTTAATCCAATGACACAAACATATATATTGGGTGCAGTAAATTAGTTAAGAATGGAAAGAGATAAGAATAAGGCTTGGGATGCACAAAATGACCTAAATGTTAATTTAATGACAAAAACACACTTTTTGAATGAACTACATTGGTTAAGAACGAAAAGGGATGAGAATAAACCTCTAGATGCACAAAATGACGTAAATGTTAATCCAATGACACAAATGCACTTATTGGATGAAATACATTGTTAAGAACGAAAAGTAATTAGAATAAGCCTTTGGATGCACAATATGACGTAAATATTAATCCAATGACACAAATGCACTTATTGGATGCAATACATTCGTTAAGAACGAAAAGTAATTAGAATTAGCCTTGTGATGCACAAAATGAGGTAAATGTTAATCCAATGACACAAACGGATATATTGGGTGCAGTAAATTAGTTATGAATGGAAAGGGATAAGAATAAGCCTTGGGATGCACAAAATGACCTAAATGTTAATTTAATGACAAAAACACACTTTTTGAATGAACTACATTGGTTAAGAACGAAAAGGGATGAGAATAAACCTCTAGATGCACAAAATGACGTAAATGTTAATCCAATGACACAAATGCACTTATTGGATGAAATACATTGTTAAGAACGAAAAGTAATTAGAATAAGCCTTTGGATGCACAATATGACGTAAATATTAATCCAATGACACAAATGCACTTATTGGATGAATTACATTGGTTAAGAACGAAAACTTATTAGAATAAGCATTGGGATGCACAAAATGACATAAATGATAATCCAATGACACAAACGCACTTGTTGGATGAAATACATTCGTTAGGAACGAAAAGTAATTAGAATACGCCTTGGGATGCACAAAATGACGTTAATGTTAATCCAATGACACAAACATATATATTGGGTGCAGTAAATAAGTTAAGAATGGAAAGGGATAAGAATAAGGCATGGGATGCACAAAATGACCTAAATGTTAATTTAATGACAAAAACACACTTTTTGAATGAACTACATTGGTTAAGAACGAAAAGGGATGAGAATAAACCTCTAGATGCACAAAATGACGTAAATGTTAATCCAATGACACAAATGCACTTATTGGATGAAATACATTGTTAAGAACGAAAAGTAATTAGAATAAGCCTTTGGATGCACAATATGACGTAAATATTAATCCAATGACACAAATGCACTTATTGGATGCAATACATTCGTTAAGAACGAAAAGTAATTAGAATTAGCCTTGTGATGCACAAAATGAGGTAAATGTTAATCCAATGACACAAACGGATATATTGGGTGCAGTAAATTAGTTATGAATGGAAAGGGATAAGAATAAGCCTTGGGATGCACAAAATGACCTAAATGTTAATTTAATGACAAAAACACACTTATTGAATGAACTACATTGGTTAAGAACGAAAAGGGATTAGAAAAAACCTCCAGATGCACAAAATGACGTAAATGTTAATCCAATGACACAAATGCACTTATTGGATGAAATACATTCGTTAAGAACCAAAAGTAATTAGAATAAGCCTTGGGACGCACAATATGACGTAAATATTAATCCAATGACATAAAGGGATATATTGGACGAAGTAAATTGGTTAAGAACGAAAAGGGATTAGAATAAGCATTGGGATGCACAAAATGACCTAAATGTTAATTTAATGACACAAACACACTTATTGGATGAACTACGTTGGTTAAGAACGAAAAGGGATTAGAATAAGCCTCTAGATGCACAAAATGACGTAAATGTTAATCCAATGACACAAATGCACTTATTGGATGAAATACATTTGTTAAGAACGAAAAGTAATTAGAATAAGCCTTGTGATGCACAAAATGACGTAAATGTTAATCCAATGACACAAATGCACTTATTGGATGAAATACATTCGTTAAGAACGAAAAGTAATTAGAATAAGCCTTGGGATGCACAAAATGACGTAAATGTTAATCCAATGACACAAACGGATATATTGGATGAAGTAAATTGGTTAAGAACGAAAAGGGATTAGAATAAGCATTGGGATGCACAAAATGACCTAAATGTTAATTTAATGACACAAACACACTTATTGGATGAACTACGTTGGTTAAGAATGAAAAGGGATTAGAATAAGCCTCTAGATGCAAAAAATGACGTAAATGTTAATCCAATGACACAAATGCACTTATTGGATGAATTACATTGGTTAAGAACGAAAAGTTATTAGAATAAGCCTTGGGATGCAAAAAATGACATAAATGATAATCCAATGACACAAACGCACTTGTTGAATGAAATACATTCGTTAGGAACGAAAAGTAATTAGAATACGCCTTGGGATGCACAAAATGACGTAAATGTTAATCCAATGACACAAACTGATATATTGGGTGTAGTAAATTAGTTAAGAATGGAAAGGGATAAGAATAAGCCTTGGGATGCACAAAATGACCTAAATGTTAATTTAATGACAAAAACACACTTATTGAATGAACTACATTGGTTAAGAACGAAAAGGGATTAGAAAAAACCTCTAGATGCACAATGACGTAAATGTTAATCCAATGACACAAATGCACTTATTGGATGAAATACATTCGTTAAGAACGAAAAGTAATTAGAATAAGCCTTGGGACGCACAATATGACGTAAATATTAATCCAATGACATAAACGGATATATTGGATGAAGTAAATTGGTTAAGAACGAAAAGGGATTAGAATAAGCATTGGGATGCACAAAATGACCTAAATGTTAATTTAATGACACAAACACACTTATTGGATGAACTACGTTGGTTAAGAACGAAAAGGGATTAGAATAAGCCTCTAGATGCACAAAATGACGTAAATGTTAATCCAATGACACAAATGCACATATTGGATGAAATACATTTGTTAAGAACGAAAAGTAATTAGAATAAGCCTTGTGATGCACAAAATGACGTAAATGTTAATCCACTGACACAAATGCACTTATTGGATGAAATACATTCGTAAAGAACGAAAAGTAATTAGAATAAGCATTGGGATGCACAAAATGACGTAAATGTTAGTCCAATGACACAAACAGATATATTGGGTGCAGTAAATTAGTTAAGAATGGAAAGGGATAAGAATAAGCCTTGGGATGCACAAAATGACCTAAATGTTAATTTAATCACAAAAACACACTTATTGAATGAACTACATTGGTTAAGAACGAAAAGGGATTAGAAAAAACCTCTAGATGCACAAAATGACGTAAATGTTAATCCAATGACATAAATGCACTTATTGGATGAAATACATTCGTTAAGAACGAAAAGTAATTAGAATAACCCTTGGGACGCACAATATGACGTAAATATTAATCCAATGACATAAACGGATATATTGGATGAAGTAAATTGGTTAAGAACGAAAAGGGATTAGAATAAGCATTGGGATGCACAAAATGACCTAAATGTTAATTTAATGACACAAACACACTTATTGGATGAACTACGTTGGTTAAGAACGAAAAGGGATTAGAATAAGCATCTAGATGCACCAAATGACGTAAATGTTAATCCAATGACACAAATGCACTTATTGGATGAATTACATTGGTTAAGAACGAAAAGTTATAAGAATAAGAATTGGGATGCACAAAATGACATAAATGTTAATCCAACGACACAAACGCACTTATTCGATGAAATACATTCGTTAAGAACGAAAAGTAATTAGAATAAGCCTTGGGATGCATAATATGACGTAAATGTTAATCCAATGACACAAATGCACTTATTGGATGAAATACATTTGTTAAGAACGAAAAGTAATTAGAATAAGCCTTGTGATGCACAAAATGACGTAAATGTTAATCCAATGACACAAATGCACTTATTGGATGAAATACATTTGTTAAGAACGAAAAGTAATTAGAATAAGCCTTGGGAAGCACAAAATGACGTAAATGTTAATCCAATGACACAAACGGATATATTGGATGAAGTAAATTGGTTAAGAACGAAAAGGGATTAGAATAAGCATTGGGATGCCCAAAATGACCTAAATGTTAATTTAATGACACAAACACACTTATTGGATGAACTACGTTGGTTAAGAATGAAAAGGGATTAGAATAAGCCTCTAGATGCACAAAATGACGTAAATGTTAATCCAATGACACAAATGCACTTATTGGATGAATTACATTGGTTAAGAACGAAAAGTTATTAGAATAAGCCTTGGGATGCACAAAATGACATAAATGATAATCCAATGACACAAACGCACTTGTTGGATGAAATACATTCGTTAGGAACGAAAAGTAATTAGAATACGCCTTGGGATGCACAAAATGACGTAAATGATAATCCAATGACACAAACAGATATATTGGGTGCAGTAAATTAGTTAAGAATGGAAAGGGATAAGAATAAGCCTTGGGATGCACAAAATGACCTAAATGTTAATTTAATGACAAAAACACACTTATTCAATGAACTACATTGGTTAAGAACGAAAAGGGATTAGAATAAACCTCTAGATGCTCAAAATGACGTAAATGTTAATCCAATGACACAAATGCACTTATTGGATGAAATACATTCGTTAAGAACGAAAAGTCATTAGAATAAGCCTTGGGATGCACAATATGACATAAATATTAATCCAATGACACAAATGCACCTATTGGATGCAATACATTCGTTAAGAACGAAAAATAATTAGAATAAGCCTTGTGATGCACAAAATGAAGTAAATGTTAATCCAATGACACAAACGGATATATTGGGTGCAGTAAATTAGTTAAGAATTGAAAGGGATAAGAATAAGCCTTGGGATGCACAAAATGACCTAAATGTTAATTTAATGACAAAAACACACTTATTGAATGAACTACATTGGTTAAATGTTAATGTTAATGACACAAACCTCTAGATGCACAAAATGACGTAAATGTTAATCCAATGACACAAATGCACTTATTGGATGAAATACATTCGTTAAGAACGAAAAGTAATTAGAATAAGCCTTGGGACGCACAATATAACGTATATATTAATCCAATGACATAAACGGATATATTGGATGAAGTAAATTTGTTAAGAACGAAAAGGGATTAGAATAAGCATTGGGATGCACAAAATGACCTAAATGTTAATTTAATGACACAAACACACTTATTGGATGAACTACGTTGGTTAAGAACGAAAAGGGATTAGAATAAGCATCTAGATGCACCAAATGACGTAAATGTTAATCCAATGAAACAAATGCACTTATTGGATGAATTACATTGGTTAAGAACGAAAAGTTATAAGAATAAGAATTGGGATGCACAAAATGACATAAATGTTAATCCAACGACACAAACGCACTTATTCGATGAAATACATTCGTTAAGAACGAAAAGTAATTAGAATAAGCCTTGGGATGCATAATATGACGTAAATGTTAATCCAATGACACAAATGCACTTATTGGATGAAATACATTTGTTAAGAACGAAAAGTAATTAGAATAAGCCTTGTGATGCACAAAATGATGTAAATGTTAATCCAATGACACAAATGCACTTATTGGATGAAATACATTTGTTAAGAACGAAAAGTAATTAGAATAAGCCTTGGGATGCACAAAATGACGTAAATGTTAATCCAATGACACAAACGGATATATTGGATGAAGTAAATTGGTTAAGAACGAAAAGGGATTAGAATAAGCATTGGGATGCACAAAATGACCTAAATGTTAATTTAATGACACAAACACATTTATTGGATGAACTACGTTGGTTAAGAATGAAAAGTGATTAGAATAAGCCTCTAGATGCACAAAATGACGTAAATGTTAATCCAATGACACAAATGCACTTATTGGATGAATTACATTGGTTAAGAACGAAAAGTTATTAGAATAAGCCTTGGGATGCACAAAATGACATAAATGATAATCCAATGACACAAACGCACTTGTTGGATGAAATACATTCGTTAGGAACGAAAAGTAATTAGAATATGCCTTGGGATGCACAAAATGACGTAAATGTTAATCCAATGACACAAACAGATATATTGGGTGCAGTAAATTAGTTCAGAATGGAAAGGGATAAGAATAAGCCTTGGGATGCACAAAATGACCTAAATGATAATTTAATGACAAAAACACACTTATTCAATGAACTACATTGGTTAAGAACGAAAAGGGATTACAATAAACCTCTAGATGCACAAAATGACGTAAATGTTAATGCAATGACACAAATGCACTTATTGGATGAAATACATTCGTTAAGAACGAAAAGTTATTAGAATAAGCCTTGGGATGCACAATATGACGTAAATATTAATCCAATGACAAAAATGCACCTATTGGATGCAATACATTCGTTAAGAACGAAAAGTAATTAGAATAAGCCTTGTGATGCACAAAATGAAGTAAATGTTAATCCAATGACACAAACGGATATATTGGGTGCAGTAAATTAGTTAAGAATTGAAAGGGATAAGAATAAGCCTTGGGATGCACAAAATGACCTAAATGTTAATTTAATGACAAAAACACACTTATTGAATGAACTACATTGGTTAAATGTTAATGTTAATGACACAAACCTCTAGATGCACAAAATGACGTAAATGTTAATCCAATGACACAAATGCACTTATTGGATGAAATACATTCGTTAAGAACGAAAAGTAATTAGAATAAGCCTTGGGACGCACAATATAACGTAAATATTAATCCAATGACATAAACGGATATATTGGATGAAGTAAATTGGTTAAGAACGAAAAGGGATTAGAATAAGCATTGGGATACACAAAATGACCTAAATGTTAATTTAATGACACAAACACACTTATTGGATGAACTACGTTGGTTAAGAACAAAAAGGGATTAGAATAAGCCTCTAGATGCACCAAATGACGTAAATGTTAATCCAATGACACAAATGCACTTATTGGATGAATTACATTGGTTAAGAGCGAAAAGTTATAAGAATAAGCCTTGGGATGCACAAAATGACATAAATGTTAATCCGACGACACAAACGCACTTATTCGATGAAATACATTCGTTAAGAACGAAAAGTAATTAGAATAAGCCTTGGGATGCACAATATGACGTAAATGTTAATCCAATGACACAAATGCACTTATTGGATGAAATACATTTGTTAAGAACGAAAAGTAATTAGAATAAGCCTAGTGATGCACAAAATGACGTAAATGTTAATCCAATGACACAAATGCACTTATTGGATGAAATACATTCGTTAAGAACGAAAAGTAATTAGATTAAGCCTTGGGACGCACAATATGACGTAAATATTAATCCAATGACATAAACGGATATATTGGATGAAGTAAATTAGTTAAGAATGGAAATGGAGAAGAATAAGCCTTGGGATGCATAAAATGACCTAAATGTTAATTTAATGACAAAAACACACTTATTGAATGAACTACATTGGTTAAGAACGAAAAGGGATTAGAATAAACCTCTAGATGCACAAAATGACGTAAATGTTAATCCAATGACACAAATGCACTTATTGGATGAAATACATTCGTTAAGAACGAAAAGTAATTAGAATAAGCCTTGGGACGCACAATATGACGTAAATATTAATCCAATGACACAAATGCACTTATTGGATGAAATAGATTCGTTAAGAACGAAAAGCAATTAGAATAAGCCTTGGGACGCACAATATGACGTAAATATTAATCCAATGACAGAAATGCACTTATTGGATGAAATACATTCGTTAAGAACGAAAAATAATTAGAATAAGCCTTGGGACGCACAATATGACGTAAATATTAATCCAATGACATAAACGGATATATTGGATGAAGTAAATTGGTTAAGAATGAAAAGGGATTTGAATAAGCATTGGGATGCACAAATGACCTAAATGTTAATTTAATGACACAAACACACTTATTGGATGAACTACGTTGGTTAAGAACAAAAAGGGATTAGAATAAGCCTCTAGATGCACCAAATGACGTAAATGTTAATCCAATGACACAAATGCACTTATTGGATGAATTACATGGGTTAAGAGCGAAAAGTTATAAGAATAAGCCTTGGGATGCACAAAATGACATAAATGTTAATCCGACAACACAAACGCACTTATTCGATGAAATACATTCGTTAAGAACGAAAAGTAATTAGAATAAGCCTTGGGATGCACAATATGACGTAAATGTTAATCCAATGACACAAATGCACTTATTTGATGAAATACATTTGTTAAGTACGAAAAGTAATTAGAATAAGCCTAGTGATGCACAAAATGACGTAAATGTTAATCCAATGACACAAATGCACTTATTGGATGAAATACATTTGTTAAGAACGAAAACTAATTAGATTAAGCCTTGGGACGCACAATATGACGTAAATGTTAATCCAATGACATAAACGGATATATTGGATGAAGTAAATTAGTTAAGAATGGAAATGGAGAAGAATAAGCCTTGAGATGCATAAAATGACCTAAATGTTAATTTAATGACAAAAACACACTTATTGAATGAACTACATTGGTCAAGAACGAAAAGGGATTAGAATAAACCTCTAGATGCACAAAATGACGTAAATGTTAATCCAATGACACAAATGCACTTATTGAATGAAATACATTCGTTAAGAACGAAAAGTAATTAGAATAAGCCTTGGGACGCACAATATGACGTAAATATTAATCCAATGACACAAATGCACTTATTGGATGAAATAGATTCGTTAAGAACGAAAAGTAATTAGAATAAGCCTTGTGATGCACAAAATAACGTAAATGTTAATCCAATGACACAAACGGATATATTGGGTGCAATAAATTAGTTAAGAATGGAAAGGGATAAGAATAAGCCATGGGATGCACAAAATAACCTAAATGTTAATTTAATGACAAAAACACACTTAATGAATGAACTACATTGGTTAAGAACGAAAAGGGATTAGAATAAACCTCTAGATGCACAAAATGACGTAAATGTTAATCCAATGATACAAATGCACTTATTGGATGAAATAGATTCGTTAAGAACGAAAAGTAATTAGAATAAGCCTTGGGACGCAAAATATGACGTAAATATTAATCCAATGACAGAAATGCACTTATTGGATGAAATACATTCGTTAAGAACGAAAAGTAATTAGAATAAGCCTTGGGACGCACAATATGACGTAAATATTAATCCAATGATAGAAATGCACTTATTGGATGAAATACATTCGTTACGAACGAAAAGTAATTAGAATAAGCCTTGCGACGCACAATATGACGTAAATATTAATCCAATGACATAAACGGATATATTGGATGAAGTAAATTGGTTAAGAACGAAAAGGGATTTGAATAAGCATTGGGATGCACAAAATGACCTAAATGTTAATTTAATGACCCAAACACACTTATTGGATGAACTACGTTGGTTAAGAATGAAAAGGGATTAGAATAAGCCTCTAGATGCAAAAAATGACGTAAATGTTAATCCAATGACACAAATGCACTTATTGGATGAATTACATTGGTTAAGAACGAAAACTTATTAGAATAAGCATTGGGATGCACAAAATGACATAAATGATAATCCAA
>JBBPBO010001984.1:34634604-34655577 GCA_037974295.1 Cicer cuneatum | reverse complement strand
GAATAAGCATTGGGATGCACAAAATGACCTAAATGTTAATTTAATGACCCAAACACACTTATTGGATGAACTACGTTGGTTAAGAATGAAAAGGGATTAGAATAAGCCTCTAGATGCAAAAAATGACGTAAATGTTAATCCAATGACACAAATGCACTTATTGGATGAATTACATTGGTTAAGAACGAAAACTTATTAGAATAAGCATTGGGATGCACAAAATGACATAAATGATAATCCAAGGACACAAACGCACTTGTTGGATGAAATACATTCGTTAGGAACGAAAAGTAATTAGAATACGCCTTGGGATGCACAAAATGACGTAAATGTTAATCCAATGACACAAATGCACTTATTGGATGAAATACATTTGTTAAGAACGAAAAGTAATTAGAATAAGCCTAGTGATGCACAAAATGACGTAAATGTTAATCCAATGACACAAATGCACTTATTGGATGAAATACATTCGTTAAGAACGAAAAGTAATTAGAATAAGCCTTGGGACGCACAATATGACGTAAATATTAATCCAATGACATAAACGGATATATTGGATGAAGTAAATTAGTTAAGAATGGAAATGGAGAAGAATAAGCCTTGGGATGCATAAAATGACCTAAATGTTAATTTAATGACAAAAACACACTTATTGAATGAACTACATTGGTTAAGAACGAAAAGGGATTAGAGTAAACCTCTAGATGCACAAAATGACGTAAATGTTAATCCAATGACACAAATGCACTTATTGGATGAAATACATTCATTAAGAACGAAAAGTAATTAGAATAAGCCTTGGGACGCACAATATGACGTAAATATTAATCCAATGACACAAATGCACTTATTGGATGAAATAGATTCGTTAAGAACGAAAAGTAATTAGAATAAGCCTTGTGATGCACAAAATGACGTAAATGTTAATCCAATGACACAAACGGATATATTGGGTGCAATAAATTAGTTAAGAATGCAAAGGGATAAGAATAAGCCTTGGGATGCACAAAATAACCTAAATGTTAATTTAATGCCAAAAACACACTTATTGAATGAACTACATTGGTTAAGAACGAAAAGGGATTAGAATAAACCTCTAGATGCACAAAATGACGTAAATGTTAATCCAATGATACAAATGCACTTATTGGATGAAATACATTCGTTAAGAACGAAAAGTAATTAGAATAAGCCTTGGGACGCACAATATGATGTAAATATTAATCCAATGACAGAAATGCACTTATTGGATGAAATACATTCGTTAAGAACGAAAAGTAATTAGAATAAGCCTTGGGACGCACAATATGACGTAAATATTAATCCAATGACAGAAATGCACTTATTGGATGAAATACATTCGTTACGAACGAAAAGTAATTAGAATAAGCCTTGCGACGCACAATATGACGTAAATATTAATCCAATGACATAAACGGATATATTAGATGAAGTAAATTGGTTAAGAACGAAAAGGGATTTGAATAAGCATTGGGATGCACAAAATGACCTAAATGTTAATTTAATGGCACAAACACACTTATTGGATGAACTACGTTGGTTAAGAACGAAAAGGGATTAGAATAAGCCTCTAGATGCACCAAATGACGTAAATGTTAATCCAATGACACAAATGCACTTATTGGATGAATTACATTGGTTAAGAGCGAAAAGTTATAAGAATAAGCCTTGGGATGCACAAAATGACATAAATGTTAATCCGACGACACAAACGCACTTATTCGATGAAATACATTCGTTAAGAACGAAAAGTAATTAGAATAAGCCTTGGGATGCACAATATGACGTAAATGTTAATCCAATGACACAAATGCACTTATTGGATGAAATACATTTGTTAAGAACGAAAAGTAATTAGAATAAGCCTAGTGATGCACAAAATGACGTAAATGTTAATCCAATGACACAAATGCACTTATTGGATGAAATACATTCGTTAAGAACGAAAAGTAATTAGAATAAGCCTTTGGACGCACAATATGACGTAAATATTAATCCAATGACATAAACGGATATATTGGATGAAGTAAATTAGTTAAGAATGGAAATGGAGAAGAATAAGCCTTGGGATGCATAAAATGACCTAAATGTTAATTTAATGACAAAAACACACTTATTGAATGAACTACATTGGTTAAGAACGAAAAGGGATTAGAATAAACCTCTAGATGCACAATATGACGTAAATGTTAATCCAATGACACAAATGCACTTATTGGATGAAATACATTCGTTAAGAACGAAAAGTAATTAGAATAAGCCTAGTGATGCACAAAATGACGTAACTGTTAATCCAATGACACAAATGCACTTATTGGATGAAATACATTCGTTAAGAACGAAAAGTAATTAGAATAAGCCTTGGGACGCACAATATGACGTAAATATTAATCCAATGACATAAACGGATATATTGGATGAAGTAAATTAGTTAAGAATGGAAATGGAGAAGAATAAGCCTTGGGATGCATAAAATGACCTAAATGTTAATTTAATGACAAAAACACACTTATTGAATGAACTACATTGGTTAAGAACGAAAAGGGATTAGAATAAACCTCTAGATGCACAAGATGACGTAAATGTTAATCCAATGATACAAATGCACTTATTGGATGAAATAGATTCGTTAAGAACGAAAAGTAATTAGAATAAGCCTTGGGACGCACAATATGACGTAAATATTAATCCAATGACAGAAATGCACTTATTGGATGAAATAGATTCGTTAAGAACGAAAAGTAATTAGAATAAGCCTTGGGACGCACAATATGACGTAAATATTAATCCAATGACAGAAATGCACTTATTGGATGAAATACATTCGTTAAGAACGAAAAGTAATTAGAATAAGCCTTGGGACGCACAATATGACGTACATATTAATCCAATGACAGAAATGCAATTATTGGATGAAATACATTCGTTAAGAACGAAAAGTAATTAGAATAAACCTTGGGACGCACAATATGACGTAAATATTAATCCAATGACATAAACGGATATATTGGATGAAGTAAATTGGTTAAGAACGAAAAGGGATTTGAATAAGCATTGGGATGCACAAAATGACCTAAATGTTAATTTAATGACACAAACACACTTATTGGATGAACAACGTTGGTTAAGAACGAAAAGGGATTAGAATAAGCCTCTAGATGCACCAAATGACGTAAATGTTAATCCAATGACACAAATGCACTTATTGGATGAATTACATTGGTTAAGAGCGAAAAGTTATAAGAATAAGCCTTGGGATGCACAAAATGACATAAATGTTAATCCGACGACACAAACGCACTTATTCGATGAAATACATTCGTTAAGAACGAAAAGTAATTAGAATAAGCCTTGGGATGCACAAAATGACGTAAATGTTAATCCAATGACACAAATGCACTTATTGGATGAAATACATTCGTTAAGAACGAAAAGTAATTAGAATAAGCCTTGGGATGCACAAAATGACGTAAATGTTAATCCAATGACACAAATGCACTTATTGGATGAAATACATTCGTTAAGAACGAAAAGTAATTAGAATAAGCCTTGGGACGCACAATATGACGTAAATATTAATCCAATGACATAAACGGATATATTGGATGAAGTAAATTAGTTAAGAATGGAAATGGAGAAGAATAAGCCTTGGGATGCATAAAATGACCTAAATGTTAATTTAATGACAAAAACACACTTATTGAATGAACTACATTGGTTAAGAACGAAAAGGGATTAGAGTAAACCTCTAGATGCACAAAATGACGTAAATGTTAATCCAATGACACAAATGCACTTATTGGATGAAATACATTCGTTAAGAACGAAAAGTAATTAGAATAAGCCTTGGGACGCACAATATGACGTAAATATTAATCCAATGACACAAATGCACTTATTGGATGAAATAGATTCGTTAAGAACGAAAAGTAATTAGAATAAGCCTTGTGATGCACAAAATGACGTAAATGTTAATCCAATGACACAAACGGATATATTGGGTGCAATAAATTAGTTAAGAATGCAAAGGGATAAGAATAAGCCTTGGGATGCACAAAATAACCTAAATGTTAATTTAATGACAAAAACACACTTATTGAATGAACTACATTGGTTAAGAACGAAAAGGGATTAGAATAAACCTCTAGATGCACAAAATGACGTAAATGTTAATCCAATGATACAAATGCACTTATTGGATGAAATACATTCGTTAAGAACGAAAAGTAATTAGAATAAGCCTTGGGAAGCACAATATGATGTAAATATTAATCCAATGACAGAAATGCACTTATTGGATGAAATACATTCGTTAAGAACGAAAAGTAATTAGAATAAGCCTTGGGACGCACAATATGACGTAAATATTAATCCAATGACAGAAATGCACTTATTGGATGAAATACATTCGTTACGAACGAAAAGTAATTAGAATAAGCCTTGGGACGCACAATATGACGTAAATATTAATCCAATGACATAAACGGATATATTGGATGAAGTAAATTGGTTAAGAACGAAAAGGGATTTGAATAAGCATTGGGATGCACAAAATGACCTAAATGTTAATTTAATGGCACAAACACACTTATTGGATGAACTACGTTGGTTAAGAACGAAAAGGGATTAGAATAAGCCTCTAGATGCACCAAATGACGTAAATGTTAATCCAATGACACAAATGCACTTATTGGATGAATTACATTGGTTAAGAGCGAAAAGTTATAAGAATAAGCCTTGGGATGCACAAAATGACATAAATGTTAATCCGACGACACAAACGCACTTATTCGATGAAATACATTCGTTAAGAACGAAAAGTAATTAGAATAAGCCTTGGGATGCACAATATGACGTAAATGTTAATCCAATGACACAAATGCACTTATTGGATGAAATACATTGGTTAAGAACGAAAAGTAATTAGAATAAGCCTAGTGATGCACAAAATGACGTAAATGTTAATCCAATGACACAAATGCACTTATTGGATGAAATACATTCGTTAAGAACGAAAAGTAATTAGAAGAAGCCTTGGGATGCACAAAATGACGTAAATGTTAATCCAATGACACAAATGCACTTATTGGATGAAATACATTCGTTAAGAACGAAAAGTAATTAGAATAAGCCTTGGGACGCACAATATGACGTAAATATTAATCCAATGACATAAACGGATATATTGGATGAAGTAAATTAGTTAAGAATGGAAATGGAGAAGAATAAGCCTTGGGATGCATAAAATGACCTAAATGTTAATTTAATGACAAAAACACACTTATTGAATGAACTACATTGGTTAAGAACGAAAAGGGATTAGAATAAACCTCTAGATGCACAAGATGACGTAAATGTTAATCCAATGATACAAATGCACTTATTGGATGAAATAGATTCGTTAAGAACGAAAAGTAATTAGAATAAGCCTTGGGACGCACAATATGACGTAAATATTAATCCAATGACAGAAATGCACTTATTGGATGAAATAGATTCGTTAAGAACGAAAAGTAATTAGAATAAGCCTTGGGACGCACAATATGACGTAAATATTAATCCAATGACAGAAATGCACTTATTGGATGAAATACATTCGTTAAGAACGAAAAGTAATTAGAATAAGCCTTGGGACGCACAATATGACGTACATATTAATCCAATGACAGAAATGCAATTATTGGATGAAATACATTCGTTAAGAACGAAAAGTAATTAGAATAAGCCTTGGGACGCACAATATGACGTAAATATTAATCCAATGACATAAACGGATATATTGGATGAAGTAAATTGGTTAAGAACGAAAAGGGATTTGAATAAGCATTGGGATGCACAAAATGACCTAAATGTTAATTTAATGACACAAACACACTTATTGGATGAACAACGTTGGTTAAGAACGAAAAGGGATTAGAATAAGCCTCTAGATGCACCAAATGACGTAAATGTTAATCCAATGACACAAATGCACTTATTGGATGAATTACATTGGTTAAGAGCGAAAAGTTATAAGAATAAGCCTTGGGATGCACAAAATGACATAAATGTTAATCCGACGACACAAACGCACTTATTCGATGAAATACATTCGTTAAGAACGAAAAGTAATTAGAATAAGCCTTGGGATGCACAATATGACATAAATGTTAATCCAATGACACAAATGCACTTATTGGATGAAATACATTTGTTAAGAACGAAAAGTAATTAGAATAAGCCTAGTGATGCACAAAATGACGTAAATGTTATTCCAAAGACACAAATGCACTTATTGGATGAAATACATTCGTTAAGAACGAAAAGTAATTAGAATAAGCATTGGGATGCACAAAATGACGTAAATGTTAATCCAATGACACAAACGGATATATTGGATGAAGAAAATTGGTTAAGAACGAAAAGGGATTAGAATAAGCATTCGGATGCACAAAATGACCTAAATGTTAATTTAATGACACAAACACACTTATTGGATGAACTACGTTGGTTAAGAATGAAAAGGGATTAGAATGAGCCTCTAGATGCACAAAATGACGTAAATGTTAATCCAATGACACAAATGCACTTATTGGATGAATTACATTGGTTAAGAACGAAAAGTTATAAGAATAAGCCTTGGGATGCACAAAATGACATAAATGTTAATCCGACGACACAAACGCACTTATTCGATGAAATACATTCGTTAAGAACGAAAAGTAATTAGAATAAGCCTTGGGATGCACAAAATGACGTAAATGTTAATCCAATGACACAAATGCACTTATTGGATGAAATACATTCGTTAAGAACGAAAAGTAATTAGAATAAGCCTTGGGACGCACAATATGACGTAAATATTAATCCAATGACATAAACGGATATATTGGATGAAGTAAATTAGTTAAGAATGGAAATGGAGAAGAATAAGCCTTGGGATGCATAAAATGACCTAAATGTTAATTTAATGACAAAAACACACTTATTGAATGAACTACATTGGTTAAGAACGAAAAGGGATTAGAGTAAACCTCTAGATGCACAAAATGACGTAAATGTTAATCCAATGACACAAATGCACTTATTGGATGAAATACATTCGTTAAGAACGAAAAGTAATTAGAATAAGCCTTGGGACGCACAATATGACGTAAATATTAATCCAATGACACAAATGCACTTATTGGATGAAATAGATTCGTTAAGAACGAAAAGTAATTAGAATAAGCCTTGTGATGCACAAAATGACGTAAATGTTAATCCAATGACACAAACGGATATATTGGGTGCAATAAATTAGTTAAGAATGCAAAGGGATAAGAATAAGCCTTGGGATGCACAAAATAACCTAAATGTTAATTTAATGACAAAAACACACTTATTGAATGAACTACATTGGTTAAGAACGAAAAGGGATTAGAATAAACCTCTAGATGCACAAAATGACGTAAATGTTAATCCAATGATACAAATGCACTTATTGGATGAAATACATTCGTTAAGAACGAAAAGTAATTAGAATAAGCCTTGGGAAGCACAATATGACGTAAATATTAATCCAATGACAGAAATGCACTTATTGGATGAAATACATTCGTTAAGAACGAAAAGTAATTAGAATAAGCCTTGGGACGCACAATATGACGTAAATATTAATCCAATGACAGAAATGCACTTATTGGATGAAATACATTCGTTAAGAACGAAAAGTAATTAGAATAAGCCTTGGGACGCACAATATGACGTACATATTAATCCAATGACAGAAATGCAATTATTGGATGAAATACATTCGTTAAGAACGAAAAGTAATTAGAATAAACCTTGGGACGCACAATATGACGTAAATATTAATCCAATGACATAAACGGATATATTGGATGAAGTAAATTGGTTAAGAACGAAAAGGGATTTGAATAAGCATTGGGATGCACAAAATGACCTAAATGTTAATTTAATGACACAAACACACTTATTGGATGAACAACGTTGGTTAAGAACGAAAAGGGATTAGAATAAGCCTCTAGATGCACCAAATGACGTAAATGTTAATCCAATGACACAAATGCACTTATTGGATGAATTACATTGGTTAAGAGCGAAAAGTTATAAGAATAAGCCTTGGGATGCACAAAATGACATAAATTTAATCCGACGACACAAACGCACTTATTCGATGAAATACATTCGTTAAGAACGAAAAGTAATTAGAATAAGCCTTGGGATGCACAATATGACATAAATGTTAATCCAATGACACAAATGCACTTATTGGATGAAATACATTTGTTAAGAACGAAAAGTAATTAGAATAAGCCTAGTGATGCACAAAATGACGTAAATGTTATTCCAAAGACACAAATGCACTTATTGGATGAAATACATTCATTAAGAACGAAAAGTAATTAGAATAAGCATTGGGATGCACAAAATGACGTAAATGTTAATCCAATGACACAAACGGATATATTGGATGAAGAAAATTGGTTAAGAACGAAAAGGGATTAGAATAAGCATTCGGATGCACAAAATGACCTAAATGTTAATTTAATGACACAAACACACTTATTGGATGAACTACGTTGGTTAAGAATGAAAAGGGATTAGAATGAGCCTCTAGATGCACAAAATGACGTAAATGTTAATCCAATGACACAAATGCACTTATTGGATGAATTACATTGGTTAAGAACGAAAAGTTATAAGAATAAGCCTTGGGATGCACAAAATGACATAAATGTTAATCCGACGACACAAACGCACTTATTCGATGAAATACATTCGTTAAGAACGAAAAGTAATTAGAATAAGCCTTGGGATGCACAAAATGACGTAAATGTTAATCCAATGACACAAATGCACTTATTGGATGAAATACATTCGTTAAGAACGAAAAGTAATTAGAATAAGCCTTGGGACGCACAATATGACGTAAATATTAATCCAATGACATAAACGGATATATTGGATGAAGTAAATTAGTTAAGAATGGAAATGGAGAAGAATAAGCCTTGGGATGCATAAAATGACCTAAATGTTAATTTAATGACAAAAACACACTTATTGAATGAACTACATTGGTTAAGAACGAAAAGGGATTAGAGTAAACCTCTAGATGCACAAAATGACGTAAATGTTAATCCAATGACACAAATGCACTTATTGGATGAAATACATTCGTTAAGAACGAAAAGTAATTAGAATAAGCCTTGGGACGCACAATATGACGTAAATATTAATCCAATGACACAAATGCACTTATTGGATGAAATAGATTCGTTAAGAACGAAAAGTAATTAGAATAAGCCTTGTGATGCACAAAATGACGTAAATGTTAATCCAATGACACAAACGGATATATTGGGTGCAATAAATTAGTTAAGAATGCAAAGGGATAAGAATAAGCCTTGGGATGCACAAAATAACCTAAATGTTAATTTAATGACAAAAACACACTTATTGAATGAACTACATTGGTTAAGAACGAAAAGGGATTAGAATAAACCTCTAGATGCACAAAATGACGTAAATGTTAATCCAATGATACAAATGCACTTATTGGATGAAATACATTCGTTAAGAACGAAAAGTAATTAGAATAAGCCTTGGGAAGCACAATATGACGTAAATATTAATCCAATGACAGAAATGCACTTATTGGATGAAATACATTCGTTACGAACGAAAAGTAATTAGAATAAGCCTTGGGACGCACAATATGACGTAAATATTAATCCAATGACAGAAATGCACTTATTGGATGAAATACATTCGTTACGAACGAAAAGTAATTAGAATAAGCCTTGCGACGCACAATATGACGTAAATATTAATCCAATGACATAAACGGATATATTGGATGAAGTAAATTGGTTAAGAACGAAAAGGGATTTGAATAAGCATTGGGATGCACAAAATGACCTAAATGTTAATTTAATGGCACAAACACACTTATTGGATGAACTACGTTGGTTAAGAACGAAAAGGGATTAGAATAAGCCTCTAGATGCACCAAATGACGTAAATGTTAATCCAATGACACAAATGCACTTATTGGATGAATTACATTGGTTAAGAGCGAAAAGTTATAAGAATAAGCCTTGGGATGCACAAAATGACATAAATGTTAATCCGACGACACAAACGCACTTATTCGATGAAATACATTCGTTAAGAACGAAAAGTAATTAGAATAAGCCTTGGGAAGCACAATATGACGTAAATGTTAATCCAATGACACAAATGCACTTATTGGATGAAATACATTTGTTAAGAACGAAAAGTAATTAGAATAAGCCTAGTGATGCACAAAATGACGTAAATGTTAATCCAATGACACAAATGCACTTATTGGATGAAATACATTCGTTAAGAACGAAAAGTAATTAGAATAAGCCTTTGGACGCACAATATGACGTAAATATTAATCCAATGACATAAACGGATATATTGGATGAAGTAAATTAGTTAAGAATGGAAATGGAGAAGAATAAGCCTTGAGATGCATAAAATGACCTAAATGTTAATTTAATGACAAAAACACACTTATTGAATGAACTACATTGGTTAAGAACGAAAAGGGATTAGAATAAACCTCTAGATGCACAATATGACGTAAATGTTAATCCAATGACACAAATGCACTTATTGGATGAAATACATTCGTTAAGAACGAAAAGTAATTAGAATAAGCCTAGTGATGCACAAAATGACGTAACTGTTAATCCAATGACACAAATGCACTTATTGGATGAAATACATTCGTTAAGAACGAAAAGTAATTAGAATAAGCCTTGGGACGCACAATATGACGTAAATATTAATCCAATGACATAAACGGATATATTGGATGAAGTAAATTAGTTAAGAATGGAAATGGAGAAGAATAAGCCTTGGGATGCATAAAATGACCTAAATGTTAATTTAATGACAAAAACACACTTATTGAATGAACTACATTGGTTAAGAACGAAAAGGGATTAGAATAAACCTCTAGATGCACAAGATGACGTAAATGTTAATCCAATGATACAAATGCACTTATTGGATGAAATAGATTCGTTAAGAACGAAAAGTAATTAGAATAAGCCTTGGGACGCACAATATGACGTAAATATTAATCCAATGACAGAAATGCACTTATTGGATGAAATACATTCGTTAAGAACGAAAAGTAATTAGAATAAGCCTTGGGACGCACAATATGACGTACATATTAATCCAATGACAGAAATGCAATTATTGGATGAAATACATTCGTTAAGAACGAAAAGTAATTAGAATAAACCTTGGGACGCACAATATGACGTAAATATTAATCCAATGACATAAACGGATATATTGGATGAAGTAAATTGGTTAAGAACGAAAAGGGATTTGAATAAGCATTGGGATGCACAAAATGACCTAAATGTTAATTTAATGACACAAACACACTTATTGGATGAACAACGTTGGTTAAGAACGAAAAGGGATTAGAATAAGCCTCTAGATGCACCAAATGACGTAAATGTTAATCCAATGACACAAATGCACTTATTGGATGAATTACATTGGTTAAGAGCGAAAAGTTATAAGAATAAGCCTTGGGATGCACAAAATGACATAAATGTTAATCCGACGACACAAACGCACTTATTCGATGAAATACATTCGTTAAGAACGAAAAGTAATTAGAATAAGCCTTGGGATGCACAAAATGACGTAAATGTTAATCCAATGACACAAATGCACTTATTGGATGAAATACATTCGTTAAGAACGAAAAGTAATTAGAATAAGCCTTGGGACGCACAATATGACGTAAATATTAATCCAATGACATAAACGGATATATTGGATGAAGTAAATTAGTTAAGAATGGAAATGGAGAAGAATAAGCCTTGGGATGCATAAAATGACCTAAATGTTAATTTAATGACAAAAACACACTTATTGAATGAACTACATTGGTTAAGAACGAAAAGGGATTAGAGTAAACCTCTAGATGCACAAAATGACGTAAATGTTAATCCAATGACACAAATGCACTTATTGGATGAAATACATTCGTTAAGAACGAAAAGTAATTAGAATAAGCCTTGGGACGCACAATATGACGTAAATATTAATCCAATGACACAAATGCACTTATTGGATGAAATAGATTCGTTAAGAACGAAAAGTAATTAGAATAAGCCTTGTGATGCACAAAATGACGTAAATGTTAATCCAATGACACAAACGGATATATTGGGTGCAATAAATTAGTTAAGAATGCAAAGGGATAAGAATAAGCCTTGGGATGCACAAAATAACCTAAATGTTAATTTAATGACAAAAACACACTTATTGAATGAACTACATTGGTTAAGAACGAAAAGGGATTAGAATAAACCTCTAGATGCACAAAATGACGTAAATGTTAATCCAATGACACAAATGCACTTATTGGATGAAATACATTCGTTAAGAACGAAAAGTAATTAGAATAAGCCTTGGGACGCACAATATGACGTAAATATTAATCCAATGACACAAATGCACTTATTGGATGAAATAGATTCGTTAAGAACGAAAAGTAATTAGAATAAGCCTTGTGATGCACAAAATGACGTAAATGTTAATCCAATGACACAAACGGATATATTGGGTGCAATAAATTAGTTAAGAATGCAAAGGGATAAGAATAAGCCTTGGGATGCACAAAATAACCTAAATGTTAATTTAATGCCAAAAACACACTTATTGAATGAACTACATTGGTTAAGAACGAAAAGGGATTAGAATAAACCTCTAGATGCACAAAATGACGTAAATGTTAATCCAATGATACAAATGCACTTATTGGATGAAATACATTCGTTAAGAACGAAAAGTAATTAGAATAAGCCTTGGGACGCACAATATGACGTAAATATTAATCCAATGACACAAATGCACTTATTGGATGAAATAGATTCGTTAAGAACGAAAAGTAATTAGAATAAGCCTTGTGATGCACAAAATGACGTAAATGTTAATCCAATGACACAAACGGATATATTGGGTGCAATAAATTAGTTAAGAATGCAAAGGGATAAGAATAAGCCTTGGGATGCACAAAATAACCTAAATGTTAATTTAATGCCAAAAACACACTTATTGAATGAACTACATTGGTTAAGAACGAAAAGGGATTAGAATAAACCTCTAGATGCACAAAATGACGTAAATGTTAATCCAATGATACAAATGCACTTATTGGATGAAATACATTCGTTAAGAACGAAAAGTAATTAGAATAAGCCTTGGGACGCACAATATGATGTAAATATTAATCCAATGACAGAAATGCACTTATTGGATGAAATACATTCGTTAAGAACGAAAAGTAATTAGAATAAGCCTTGGGACGCACAATATGACGTAAATATTAATCCAATGACAGAAATGCACTTATTGGATGAAATACATTCGTTACGAACGAAAAGTAATTAGAATAAGCCTTGCGACGCACAATATGACGTAAATATTAATCCAATGACATAAACGGATATATTGGATGAAGTAAATTGGTTAAGAACGAAAAGGGATTTGAATAAGCATTGGGATGCACAAAATGACCTAAATGTTAATTTAATGGCACAAACACACTTATTGGATGAACTACGTTGGTTAAGAACGAAAAGGGATTAGAATAAGCCTCTAGATGCACCAAATGACGTAAATGTTAATCCAATGACACAAATGCACTTATTGGATGAATTACATTGGTTAAGAGCGAAAAGTTATAAGAATAAGCCTTGGGATGCACAAAATGACATAAATGTTAATCCGACGACACAAACGCACTTATTCGATGAAATACATTCGTTAAGAACGAAAAGTAATTAGAATAAGCCTTGGGATGCACAAAATGACGTAAATGTTAATCCAATGACACAAATGCACTTATTGGATGAAATACATTCGTTAAGAACGAAAAGTAATTAGAATAAGCCTTGGGACGCACAATATGACGTAAATATTAATCCAATGACATAAACGGATATATTGGATGAAGTAAATTAGTTAAGAATGGAAATGGAGAAGAATAAGCCTTGGGATGCATAAAATGACCTAAATGTTAATTTAATGACAAAAACACACTTATTGAATGAACTACATTGGTTAAGAACGAAAAGGGATTAGAGTAAACCTCTAGATGCACAAAATGACGTAAATGTTAATCCAATGACACAAATGCACTTATTGGATGAAATACATTCGTTAAGAACGAAAAGTAATTAGAATAAGCCTTGGGACGCACAATATGACGTAAATATTAATCCAATGACACAAATGCACTTATTGGATGAAATAGATTCGTTAAGAACGAAAAGTAATTAGAATAAGCCTTGTGATGCACAAAATGACGTAAATGTTAATCCAATGACACAAACGGATATATTGGCTGCAATAAATTAGTTAAGAATGCAAAGGGATAAGAATAAGCCTTGGGATGCACAAAATAACCTAAATGTTAATTTAATGACAAAAACACACTTATTGAATGAACTACATTGGTTAAGAACGAAAAGGGATTAGAATAAACCTCTAGATGCACAAAATGACGTAAATGTTAATCCAATGATACAAATGCACTTATTGGATGAAATACATTCGTTAAGAACGAAAAGTAATTAGAATAAGCCTTGGGAAGCACAATATGATGTAAATATTAATCCAATGACAGAAATGCACTTATTGGATGAAATACATTCGTTAAGAACGAAAAGTAATTAGAATAAGCCTTGGGACGCACAATATGACGTAAATATTAATCCAATGACAGAAATGCACTTATTGGATGAAATACATTCGTTACGAACGAAAAGTAATTAGAATAAGCCTTGCGACGCACAATATGACGTAAATATTAATCCAATGACATAAACGGATATATTAGATGAAGTAAATTGGTTAAGAACGAAAAGGGATTTGAATAAGCATTGGGATGCACAAAATGACCTAAATGTTAATTTAATGGCACAAACACACTTATTGGATGAACTACGTTGGTTAAGAACGAAAAGGGATTAGAATAAGCCTCTAGATGCACCAAATGACGTAAATGTTAATCCAATGACACAAATGCACTTATTGGATGAATTACATTGGTTAAGAGCGAAAAGTTATAAGAATAAGCCTTGGGATGCACAAAATGACATAAATGTTAATCCGACGACACAAACGCACTTATTCGATGAAATACATTCGTTAAGAACGAAAAGTAATTAGAATAAGCCTTGGGATGCACAATATGACGTAAATGTTAATCCAATGACACAAATGCACTTATTGGATGAAATACATTTGTTAAGAACGAAAAGTAATTAGAATAAGCCTAGTGATGCACAAAATGACGTAAATGTTAATCCAATGACACAAATGCACTTATTGGATGAAATACATTCGTTAAGAACGAAAAGTAATTAGAATAAGCCTTTGGACGCACAATATGACGTAAATATTAATCCAATGACATAAACGGATATATTGGATGAAGTAAATTAGTTAAGAATGGAAATGGAGAAGAATAAGCCTTGGGATGCATAAAATGACCTAAATGTTAATTTAATGACAAAAACACACTTATTGAATGAACTACATTGGTTAAGAACGAAAAGGGATTAGAATAAACCTCTAGATGCACAATATGACGTAAATGTTAATCCAATGACACAAATGCACTTATTGGATGAAATACATTCGTTAAGAACGAAAAGTAATTAGAATAAGCCTAGTGATGCACAAAATGACGTAACTGTTAATCCAATGACACAAATGCACTTATTGGATGAAATACATTCGTTAAGAACGAAAAGTAATTAGAATAAGCCTTGGGACGCACAATATGACGTAAATATTAATCCAATGACATAAACGGATATATTGGATGAAGTAAATTAGTTAAGAATGGAAATGGAGAAGAATAAGCCTTGGGATGCATAAAATGACCTAAATGTTAATTTAATGACAAAAACACACTTATTGAATGAACTACATTGGTTAAGAACGAAAAGGGATTAGAATAAACCTCTAGATGCACAAGATGACGTAAATGTTAATCCAATGATACAAATGCACTTATTGGATGAAATAGATTCGTTAAGAACGAAAAGTAATTAGAATAAGCCTTGGGACGCACAATATGACGTAAATATTAATCCAATGACAGAAATGCACTTATTGGATGAAATAGATTCGTTAAGAACGAAAAGTAATTAGAATAAGCCTTGGGACGCACAATATGACTTAAATATTAATCCAATGACAGAAATGCACTTATTGGATGAAATACATTCGTTAAGAACGAAAAGTAATTAGAATAAGCCTTGGGACGCACAATATGACGTAAATATTAATCCAATGACAGAAATGCACTTATTGGATGAAATACATTCGTTAAGAACGAAAAGTAATTAGAATAAGCCTTGGGACGCACAATATGACGTAAATATTAATCCAATGACATAAACGGATATATTGGATGAAGTAAATTGGTTAAGAACGAAAAGGGATTTGAATAAGCATTGGGATGCACAAAATGACCTAAATGTTAATTTAATGACACAAACACACTTATTGGATGAACAACGTTGGTTAAGAACGAAAAGGGATTAGAATAAGCCTCTAGATGCACCAAATGACGTAAATGTTAATCCAATGACACAAATGCACTTATTGGATGAATTACATTGGTTAAGAGCGAAAAGTTATAAGACTAAGCCTTGGGATGCACAAAATGACATAAATGTTAATCCGACGACACAAACGCACTTATTCGATGAAATACATTCGTTAAGAACGAAAAGTAATTAGAATAAGCCTTGGGATGCACAATATGACATAAATGTTAATCCAATGACACAAATGCACTTATTGGATGAAATACATTTGTTAAGAACGAAAAGTAATTAGAATAAGCCTAGTGATGCACAAAATGACGTAAATGTTATTCCAAAGACACAAATGCACTTATTGGATGAAATACATTCGTTAAGAACGAAAAGTAATTAGAATAAGCCTTGGGATGCACAAAATGACGTAAATGTTAATCCAATGACACAAACGGATATATTGGATGAAGAAAATTGGTTAAGAACGAAAAGGGATTAGAATAAGCATTCGGATGCACAAAATGACCTAAATGTTAATTTAATGACACAAACACACTTATTGGATGAACTACGTTGGTTAAGAATGAAAAGGGATTAGAATGAGCCTCTAGATGCACAAAATGACGTAAATGTTAATCCAATGACACAAATGCACTTATTGGATGAATTACATTGGTTAAGAACGAAAAGTTATAAGAATAAGCCTTGGGATGCACAAAATGACATAAATGTTAATCCGACGACACAAACGCACTTATTCGATGAAATACATTCGTTAAGAACGAAAAGTAATTAGAATAAGCCTTGGGATGCACAAAATGACGTAAATGTTAATCCAATGACACAAACAGATATATTGGGTGCAGTAAATTAGTTAAGAATGGAAAGGGATAAGAATAAGGCTTGGGATGCACAAAATGACCTGAATGTTAATTTAATGACAAAATCACACTTATTGAATGAACTACATTGGTTAAGAACGAAAAGGGATTAGAATAAACCTCTAGATGCACAAAATGACGTAAATGTTAATCCAATGACACAAATGCACTTATTGGATGAAATAGATTCGTTAAGACCGAAAAGTAATTAGAATAAGCCTTGGGACGCAAAATATGACGTAAATATTAATCCAATGACAGAAATGCACTTATTGAATGAAATACATTCGTTAAGAACGAAAAGTAATTAGAATAAGCCTTGGGACGCACAATATGACGTAAATATTAATCCAATGACAGAAATGCACATATTGGATGAAATACATTCGTTAAGAACGAAAAGTAATTAGAATAAGCCTTGGGACGCACAATATGACGTAAATATTAATCCAATGACATAAACGGATATATTGGATGAAGTAAATTGGTTAAGAACGAAAAGAGATTAGAATAAGCATTCGGATGCACAAAATGACCTAAATGTTAATTTAATGACACAAACACACTTATTGGATGAACTACGTTGGTTAAGAATGAAAAGGGATTAGAATGAGCCTCTAGATGCACAAAATGACGTAAATGTTAATCCAATGACACAAATGCACTTATTGGATGAATTACATTGGTTAAGAACGAAAAGTTATAAGAATAAGCCTTGGGATGCACAAAATGACATAAATGTTAATCCGACGACACAAACGCACTTATTCGATGAAATACATTCGTTAAGAACGAAAAGTAATTAGAATAAGCCTTGGGATGCACAAAATGACGTAAATGTTAATCCAATGACACAAACAGATATATTGGGTGCAGTAAATTAGTTAAGAATGGAAAGGGATAAGAATAAGGCTTGGGATGCACAAAATGACCTAAATGTTAATTTAATGACAAAATCACACTTATTGAATGAACTACATTGGTTAAGAACGAAAAGGGATTAGAATAAACCTCTAGATGCACAAAATGACGTAAATGTTAATCCAATGACACAAATGCACTTATTGGATGAAATAGATTCGTTAAGACCGAAAAGTAATTAGAATAAGCCTTGGGACGCAAAATATGACGTAAATATTAATCCAATGACAGAAATGCACTTATTGAATGAAATACATTCGTTAAGAACGAAAAGTAATTAGAATAAGCCTTGGGACGCACAATATGACGTAAATATTAATCCAATGACAGAAATGCACTTATTGGATGAAATACATTCGTTAAGAACGAAAAGTAATTAGAATAAGCCTTGGGACGCACAATATGACGTAAATATTAATCCAATGACATAAACGGATATATTGGATGAAGTAAATTGGTTAAGAACGAAAAGGGATTTGAATAAGCATTGGGATGCACAAAATGACCTAAATGTTAATTTAATGACACAAACACACTTATTGGATGAACAACGTTGGTTAAGAACGAAAAGGGATTAGAATAAGCCTCTAGATGCACCAAATGACGTAAATGTTAATCCAATGACACAAATGCACTTATTGGATGAATTACATTGGTTAAGAGCGAAAAGTTATAAGACTAAGCCTTGGGATGCACAAAATGACATAAATGTTAATCCGACGACACAAACGCACTTATTCGATGAAATACATTCGTTAAGAACGAAAAGTAATTAGAATAAGCCTTGGGATGCACAATATGACATAAATGTTAATCCAATGACACAAATGCACTTATTGGATGAAATACATTTGTTAAGAACGAAAAGTAATTAGAATAAGCCTAGTGATGCACAAAATGACGTAAATGTTATTCCAAAGACACAAATGCACTTATTGGATGAAATACATTCGTTAAGAACGAAAAGTAATTAGAATAAGCATTGGGATGCACAAAATGACGTAAATGTTAATCCAATGACACAAACGGATATATTGGATGAAGAAAATTGGTTAAGAACGAAAAGGGATTAGAATAAGCATTCGGATGCACAAAATGACCTAAATGTTAATTTAATGACACAAACACACTTATTGGATGAACTACGTTGGTTAAGAATGAAAAGGGATTAGAATGAGCCTCTAGATGCACAAAATGACGTAAATGTTAATCCAATGACACAAATGCACTTATTGGATGAATTACATTGGTTAAGAACGAAAAGTTATAAGAATAAGCCTTGGGATGCACAAAATGACATAAATGTTAATCCGACGACACAAACGCACTTATTCGATGAAATACATTCGTTAAGAACGAAAAGTAATTAGAATAAGCCTTGGGATGCACAAAATGACGTAAATGTTAATCCAATGACACAAACAGATATATTGGGTGCAGTAAATTAGTTAAGAATGGAAAGGGATAAGAATAAGGCTTGGGATGCACAAAATGACCTGAATGTTAATTTAATGACAAAATCACACTTATTGAATGAACTACATTGGTTAAGAACGAAAAGGGATTAGAATAAACCTCTAGATGCACAAAATGACGTAAATGTTAATCCAATGACACAAATGCACTTATTGGATGAAATAGATTCGTTAAGACCGAAAAGTAATTAGAATAAGCCTTGGGACGCAAAATATGACGTAAATATTAATCCAATGACAGAAATGCACTTATTGAATGAAATACATTCGTTAAGAACGAAAAGTAATTAGAATAAGCCTTGGGACGCACAATATGACGTAAATATTAATCCAATGACAGAAATGCACATATTGGATGAAATACATTCGTTAAGAACGAAAAGTAATTAGAATAAGCCTTGGGACGCACAATATGACGTAAATATTAATCCAATGACATAAACGGATATATTGGATGAAGTAAATTGGTTAAGAACGAAAAGAGATTAGAATAAGCATTCGGATGCACAAAATGACCTAAATGTTAATTTAATGACACAAACACACTTATTGGATGAACTACGTTGGTTAAGAATGAAAAGGGATTAGAATGAGCCTCTAGATGCACAAAATGACGTAAATGTTAATCCAATGACACAAATGCACTTATTGGATGAATTACATTGGTTAAGAACGAAAAGTTATAAGAATAAGCCTTGGGATGCACAAAATGACATAAATGTTAATCCGACGACACAAACGCACTTATTCGATGAAATACATTCGTTAAGAACGAAAAGTAATTAGAATAAGCCTTGGGATGCACAAAATGACGTAAATGTTAATCCAATGACACAAACAGATATATTGGGTGCAGTAAATTAGTTAAGAATGGAAAGGGATAAGAATAAGGCTTGGGATGCACAAAATGACCTAAATGTTAATTTAATGACAAAATCACACTTATTGAATGAACTACATTGGTTAAGAACGAAAAGGGATTAGAATAAACCTCTAGATGCACAAAATGACGTAAATGTTAATCCAATGACACAAATGCACTTATTGGATGAAATAGATTCGTTAAGA
>JBBPBO010001984.1:34624315-34634421 GCA_037974295.1 Cicer cuneatum | reverse complement strand
AAGAATGGAAAGGGATAAGAATAAGGCTTGGGATGCACAAAATGACCTAAATGTTAATTTAATGACAAAATCACACTTATTGAATGAACTACATTGGTTAAGAACGAAAAGGGATTAGAATAAACCTCTAGATGCACAAAATGACGTAAATGTTAATCCAATGACACAAATGCACTTATTGGATGAAATAGATTCGTTAAGAACGAAAAGTAATTAGAATAAGCCTTGGGACGCAAAATATGACGTAAATATTAATCCAATGACAGAAATGCACTTGTTGGATGAAATACATTCGTTAAGAACGAAAAGTAATTAGAATAAGCCTTGGGACGCACAATATGACGTAAATATTAATCCAATGACATAAACGGATATGTTGGATGAAGTAAATTGGTTAAGAACGAAAAGGGATTTGAATAAGCATTGGGATGCACAAAATGACCTAAATGTTAATTTAATGACACAAATACACTTATTGGATGAACTACGTTGGTTAAGAACGAAAAGGGATTAGAATAAGCCTCTAGATGCACCAAATGACGTAAATGTTAATCCAATGACACAAATGCACTTATTGGATGAATTACATTGGTTAAGAGCGAAAAGTTATAAGAATAAGCCTTGGGATGCACAAAATGACATAAATGTTAATCCGCAACACAAACGCACTTATTCGATGAAATACATTCGTTAAGAACGAAAAGTAATTAGAATAAGCCTTGGGATGCACAATATGACATAAATGTTAATCCAATGACACAAATGCACTTATTGGATGAAATACATTTGTTAAGAACGAAAAGTAATTAGAATAAGCCTACTGATGCACAAAATGACGTAAATGTTAATCCAAAGACACAAATGCACTTATTGGATGAAATACATTCGTTAAGAACGAAAAGTAATTAGAATAAGCCTTGGGATGCACAAAATGACGTAAATGTTAATCCAATGACACAAACGGATATATTGGATGAAGTAAATTGGTTAAGAATGAAAAGGGATTAGAATAAGCATTCGGATGCACAAAATGACCTAAATGTTAATTTAATGACACAAACACACTTATTGGATGAACTACGTTGGTTAAGAATGAAAAGGGATTAGAATGAGCCTCTAGATGCACAAAATGACGTAAATGTTAATCCAATGACACAAATGCACTTATTGGATGAATTACATTGGTTAAGAACGAAAAGTTATAAGAATAAGCCTTGGGATGCACAAAATGACATAAATGTTAATCCGACGACACAAACGCACTTATTCGATGAAATACATTCGTTAAGAACGAAAAGTAATTAGAATAAGCCTTGGGATGCACAAAATGACGTAAATGTTAATCCAATGACACAAACAGATATATTGGGTGCAGTAAATTAGTCAAGAATGGAAAGGGATAAGAATAAGGCTTGGGATGCACAAAATGACCTAAATGTTAATTTAATGACAAAATCACACTTATTGAATGAACTACATTGGTTAAGAACGAAAAGGGATTAGAATAAACCTCTAGATGCACAAAATGACGTAAATGTTAATCCAATGACACAAATGCACTTATTGGATGAAATAGATTCGTTAAGACCGAAAAGTAATTAGAATAAGCCTTGGGACGCAAAATATGACGTAAATATTAATCCAATGACAGAAATGCACTTATTGAATGAAATACATTCGTTAAGAACGAAAAGTAATTAGAATAAGCCTTGGGACGCACAATATGACGTAAATATTAATCCAATGACAGAAATGCACTTATTGGATGAAATACATTCGTTAAGAACGAAAAGTAATTAGAATAAGCCTTGGGACGCACAATATGACGTAAATATTAATCCAATGACATAAACGGATATATTGGATGAAGTAAATTGGTTAAGAACGAAAAGGGATTTGAATAAGCATTGGGATGCACAAAATGACCTAAATGTTAATTTAATGACACAAACACACTTATTGGATGAACTACGTTGGTTAAGAACGAAAAGGGATTAGAATAAGCCTCTAGATGCACCAAATGACGTAAATGTTAATCCAATGACAAAAATGCACTTATTGGATGAATTACATTGGTTAAGAGCGAAAAGTTATAAGAATAAGCCTTGGGATGCACAAAATGACATAAATGTTAATCCGACGACACAAACGCACTTATTCGATGAAATACATTCGTTAAGAACGAAAAGTAATTAGAATAAGCCTTGGGATGCACAACATGACGTAAATGTTAATCCAATGACACAAATGCACTTATTGGATGAAATACATTTGTTAAGAACGAAAAGTAATTAGAATAAGCCTAGTGATGCACAAAATGACGTAAATGTTAATCCAATGACACAAATGCACTTATTGGATGAAATACATTCGTTAAGAACGAAAAGTAATTAGAATAAGCCTTGGGATGCCCAAAATGACGTAAATGTTAATCCAATGACACAAACGGATATATTGGATGAAGTAAATTGGTTAAGAACGAAAAGAGATTAGAATAAGCATTCGGATGCACAAAATGACCTAAATGTTAATTTAATGACACAAACACACTTATTGGATGAACTACGTTGGTTAAGAACGAAAAGGGATTAGAATGAGCCTCTAGATGCACAAAATGACGTAAATGTTAATCCAATGACACAAATGCACTTATTGGATGAATTACATTGGTTAAGAACGAAAACTTATTAGAATAAGCCTTGGGATGCACAAAATGACATAAATGTTAATCCGATGACACAAACGCACTTATTCGATGAAATACATTCGTTAAGAACGAAAAGTAATTAGAATAAGCCTTGGGATGCACAAAATGACGTAAATGTTAATCCAATGAAATAAACGGATATATTGGATGAAGTAAATTGGTTAAGAACGAAAAGGGACTAGAATAAGCATTGGGATGCACAAAATGACCTAAATGTTAATTTAATGACACAAACACACTTATTGGATGAACTACGTTGGTTAAGAACGAAACGGGATTAGAATAAGCCTCTAGATGCACCAAATGACGTAAATGTTAATCTAATGACACAAATGCACTTATTGGATGAATTACATTGGTTAAGAACGAAAAGTTATAAGAATAAGCCTAGGGATGCACAAAATGACATAAATGTTAATCCAACGACACAAACGCACTTATTTGATGAAATACATTCGTTAAGAACGAAAAGTAATTAGAATAAGCCTTGGGATGCACAATATGACGCAAATATTAATCCAATGACACAAATGCACTTGTTGGATGAAATACATTCGTTAAAAACGAAAAGTAATTAGAATAAGCCTTGTGATGCACAAAATGACGTCAATGTTAATCCAATGACACAAATGCACTTATTGAATGAACTACATTGGATAAGAACGTAAAGTCAATAGAATAAACCTTGGGATGCACAAAATGACTTAAATGTTAATCCAATGATACAAATGCACTTATTGGATGAAATACATTCGTTAAGAACGAAAAGTAATTAGAATAAGCCATGGGATGCACAAAATGACCTAACTAATAATCCAATGACACAAATGGATATATTGGATGAAGTAAATTAGTTAAGAACGAAAAGGGATTAGAATAAGCCTTGGGATGCACAAAATGACCTAAATGTTAATTTAATGACAAAAACACAATTATTGAATGAACTACATTGGTTAAGAACGAAAAGGGATTAGAATAAACCTCTAGATGCACAAAATGACGTAAATGTTAGTCCAATGACACAAATGCACTTATTGGATGAATTACATTGGTTAAGAATGAAAAGTGATTAGAATAAGCCTTGAGATGCACCAAATGACCTATATGTTAATCCAATGACACAAACAGAATTATTGGATGAACTACATTGGATAAGAACGAAAAGGCATTAGAATAAACCTTGGGATGCACAAAATGACATAAATGTTAATCCAATGACACAAATGCACTTATAGGATGAAATACATTCGTTAATAACGAAAAGTAATTAGAATAAGCCTTGGGATGCACAAAATGACGTAAATGTTAATCCAATGACACAAACGGATATATTGGATGAAGTAAATTGGTTAAGAACGAAAAGGGATTAGAATAAGCATTGGGATGCATAAAATGACCTAAATGTTAATTTAATGACACAAACGCACTTATTGGATGAACTACGTTGGTTAAGAACGAAAAGGGATTAGAATAAGCCTCTAGATGGAGCAAATGACGTAAATGTTAATCCAATGACACAAATGCACTTATTGGATTAATTACATTGGTTAAGAACGAAAAGTTATAAGAATAAGCCTTGGATGCACAATATGACGCAAATATTAATCCAATGACACAAATGTACTTATTGGATGAAATACATTCGTTAAGAACGAAAAGTAATTAGAATAAGCCTTGTGATGCACAAAATGACGTAAACATTAATCCACTGAACCAAATGCACTTATTAGATGAAATACATTCGTTAAGAACGATAAGTAATTATAATAAGCCTTGTGATGCACAAAATGACGTCAATGTTAATCCCATGACACAAATGCACTTATTGGATGAACTACATTCGTTAAGAACGAAAATTCATTAGTTAATCGGATGCACAAAATGACGTAAATGTTAATCGAATGACACAAACGGATATATTGGATGAAGTAAATTAGTTAAGAACGAAAAGGGATTAGAATAAGCCTTGGGATGCACAAAATGACCTAAATGTTAATTTAATGACAAAAACACACTTATTGAATGAACTACATTGGTTAAGAACGAAAGGGGATTAGAATAAACCTCTAGATGCACAAAATGACGTAAATGTTAATCCAATTACACAAATGCACTTATTGGATGAAATACATTCGTTAAGAACGAAAAGTTATTAGAATAAGCCTTGGGATGCACAATATGACGTAAATATTAATCCAATGACACAAATGCACTTATTGGATGAATTACATTGGTTAAGAACGAAAAGGGATTAGAATAAGCCTTGGGATGAACAATATGACGTAAATATTACTCCAATGACACAAATGCACTTATTGGATGAAATACATTTGTTAAGAACGAAAAGTAGTTAGAATAAGCCATGTGATGCACAACATGACGTAAATGTTAATCCAATGACCCAAATGCACTTATTGGATGAAATACATTCGTTAAGAACGAAAAGTAATTAGAATAAGCCTTGGGATGCACAAAATGACGTAAATGTTAATCCAATGACACAAACGGATATATTGGATGAAGTAAATTGGTTAAGAACGAAAAGGGATTAGAATAAGCATTGGGATGCACAAAAAGAACTAATTGTTAATTTAATGACAAAAACACACATATTGAATGAACTACATTGGTTAAGAACGAAAAGGGATTAGAATAAACCTCTAGATGCACAAAATGACGTAAATGTTAATCCAATGACACAAATGCATTAATTGGATGAATAACATTGGTTAAGAACGAAAAGTTATTAGAATAAGCCTTGGGATGCACAAAATGACATAAATGATAATCCAATGACACAAACGCACTTGTTGTATGAAATACATTCGTTAGGAACGAAAAGTAATTAGAATACGCCTTGGAATGCACAAAATGACGTAAATGTTAATCCAATGACACAAACGGATATATTGGATGAAGTAAATTGGTTAAGAACGAAAAGGGATTAGAATAAGCATTGGGATGCACAAAATGACCTAAATGTTAATTTAATGACAAAAACACACATATTGAATGAACTACATTGGTTAAGAACGAAAAGGGATTAGAATAAACCTCTAGCTTCACAAAATGACGCAAATGTTAATCCAATGACACAAATGCACTTATTGGATGAAATACATTCGTTAAGGACGAAAAGTAATTAGAATAAGCCTTGGGATGCACAATATGACATAAATATTAATCCAATGACACAAATGCACTTATTGGATGAAATACATTCGTTACGAACGAAAAGTAAATAGAATAAGCCTTGTGATGCACAAAATGACGTAAATGTTAATCCAATGACACAAATGCACTTATAGGATGAAATACATTCGTTAAGAACGAAAAGTACTGGGAATAAGCCTTGGGATGCACAAAATGACGTAAATGTTAATCCAATGACACAAACGGATATATTGGATGAAGTAAATTGGTTAAGAACGAAAAGGGATTAGAATAAGCATTGGGATTCACAAAATGACCTAAATGTTAATTTAACTACACAAACACACTTATTGGATGAACTACGTTGGTTAAGAATGAAAAGGGATTAGAATAAGCCTCTAGATGCACCAAATGACGTAAATGTTAATCCAATGACACAAATGCACTTATTGGATGAATTACATTGGTTAAGAACGAAAAGTTATAAGAATAAGCCTTGGGAAGCACAAAATAACATAAATGTTAATCCAACGACACAAACACACTTATTGGATCAAATACATTCGTTAAGAACGAAAAGTAATTAGAATAAGCCTTGGGATGCACAATATGACGTAAATGTTAATCCAAGGACACAAATGCACTTATTGGATGAAATACATTCGTTAAGAACGAAAAGAAATTAGAATAAGCCATGGTATGCACAACATGACGTAAATGTTAATCTAATGACACAAATGCACTTATTGGATGAAATACATTCGTTAAGAACGAAAAGTAATTAGAATAAGCCTTGGGATGCACGATATGACGTAAATATTAATCCAATGAAACAAATGCACTTATTGGATGAAATACATTCGTTAAGAACGAAAAGTAATTAGAATAAGCCTTGGGATGCACAAAATGACGTAAATGTTAATCCAATGACACAAATGCACTTATTGGATGAAATACATTCGTTACGAACGAAAAGTAATTAGAATAATCCTTGTGATGCACAAAATGACGTAAATGTTAATTTAATGACACAAACACACTTATAGGATGAACTACGTCGGTTAAGAACGAAAAGGGATTAGAATAAGCCTTTAGATGCACAAAATGACGTAAATGTTAATCCAATGACACAAATGCACTTATTGGATGAATTACATTGGTTAAGAACGAAAAGTTATTAGAATAAGCCTTGGGATGCACAAAATGACATAAATGATAATCCAATGACACAAACGCACTTGTTGGATGAAATACATTCGTTAGGAACAAAAAGTAATTAGAATACGCCTTGGAATGCACAAAATGACGTAAATGTTAATCCAATGACACAAACGGATATATTGGATGAAGTAAATTGGTTAAGAACGAAAAGGGATTAGAATAAGCATTGGGATGCACAAAATGACCTAAATGTTAATTTAATGACAAAAACACACTTATTGAATGAACTACATTGGTTAAGAACGAAAAGGGATTAGAATAAGCCTCTAGATGCACAAAATGACGTAAATGTTAATCCAATGACACAAATGCACTTATTGGATGAATTACATTGGTTAAGAACGAAAAGTGATTAGAATAAGCCTTGGGATGCACAAAATCACATAAATGTCAATCCAATGACACAAACGCACTTATTGGATGAAATACATTCGTTAGGAACGAAAAGTAATTAGAATACGCCTTGGAATGCACAAAATGACGTAAATGTTAATCCAATGACACAAACGGATATATTGGATGAAGTAAATTGGTTAAGAACGAAAAGGGATTAGAATAAGCATTGGGATGCACAAAATGACCTAAATGTTAATTTAATGACAAAAACACACATATTGAATGAACATACATTGGTTAAGAACGAAAAGGGATTAGAATAAACCTCTAGATGCACAAAATGACGTAAATGTTAATCCAATGACACAAATGCACTTATTGGATGAATTACATTGGTTCAGAACGAAAAGTGATTAGAATAAGCCTTGGGATGCACAAAATCACATAAATGTTAATCCAATGACACAAACGCACTTGTTGGATGAAATGCATTCGTTAGGAACGAAAAGTAATTAGAATACGCCTTGGGATGCACAGAATGACGTAAATGTTAATCCAATGACACAAACGGATATATTGGGTGCAGTAAATTATTTAAGAACGGAAAGGGATTAGAATAAGCCTTGGGATGCACAAAATGACCTAAATGTTAATTTAATTACAAAAAGACACTTATTTAATGAACTACATTGGTTAAGAACGAAAAGGGATTTGAATAAACCTCTAGATTTACAAAATGACGCAAATGTTAATCCAATGACACAAATGCACTTATTGGATGAAATACATTCGTTAAGAACGAAAAGTAATTAGAATAAGCCTTGGGATGCACAATATGACATAAATATTAATCCAATGACACAAATGCACTTATTGGATGAAATACATTCGTAACGAACGAAAAGTAATTAGAATAAGCCTTGTGATGCACAAAATGACGTAAATGTTAATCCAATGACACAAATGCACTTATAGGATGAAATACATTCGTTAAGAACGAAAAGTACTGGGAATAAGCCTTGGGATGCACAAAATGACGTAAATGTTAATCCAATGACACAAACGGATATATTGGATGAAGTAAATTGGTTAAGAACGAAAAGGGATTAGAATAAGCATTGGGATTCACAAAATGACCTAAATGTTAATTTAACTACACAAACACACTTATTGGATGAACTACGTTGGTTAAGAATGAAAAGGGATTAGAATAAGCCTCTAGATGCACCAAATGACGTAAATGTTAATCCAATGACACAAATGCACTTATTGGATGAATTACATTGGTTAAGAACGAAAAGTTATAAGAATAAGCCTTGGGAAGCACAAAATAACATAAATGTTAATCCAACGACACAAACACACTTATTGGATCAAATACATTCGTTAAGAACGAAAAGTAATTAGAATAAGCCTTGGGATGCACAATATGACGTAAATGTTAATCCAATGACACAAATGCACTTATTGGATGAAATACATTCGTTAAGAACGAAAAGAAATTAGAATAAGCCATGGTATGCACAAAATGACGTAAATGTTAATCTAATGACACAAATGCACTTATTGGATGAAATACATTCGTTAAGAACGAAAAGTAATTAGAATAAGCCTTGGGATGCACAAAATGACGTAAATGTTAATCCAATGACACAAATGCACTTATTGGATGAAATACATTCGTTACGAACGAAAAGTAATTAGAATAATCCTTGTGATGCACAAAATGACGTAAATGTTAATTTAATGACACAAACACACTTATAGGATGAACTACGTCGGTTAAGAACGAAAAGGGATTAGAATAAGCCTTTAGATGCACAAAATGACGTAAATGTTAATCCAATGACACAAATGCACTTATTGGATGAATTACATTGGTTAAGAACGAAAAGTTATTAGAATAAGCCTTGGGATGCACAAAATGACATAAATGATAATCCAATGACACAAACGCACTTGTTGGATGAAATACATTCGTTAGGAACAAAAAGTAATTAGAATACGCCTTGGAATGCACAAAATGACGTAAATGTTAATCCAATGACACAAACGGATATATTGGATGAAGTAAATTGGTTAAGAACGAAAAGGGATTAGAATAAGCATTGGGATGCACAAAATGACCTAAATGTTAATTTAATGACAAAAACACACTTATTGAATGAACTACATTGGTTAAGAACGAAAAGGGATTAGAATAAGCCTCTAGATGCACAAAATGGCGTAAATGTTAATCCAATGACACAAATGCACTTATTGGATGAATTACATTGGTTAAGAACGAAAAGTGATCAGAATAAGCCTTGGGATGCACAAAATCACATAAATGTTAATCCAATGACACAAACGCACTTGTTGGATGAAATACATTCGTTAGGAACGAAAAGTAATTAGAATACGCCTTGGAATGCACAAAATGACGTAAATGTTAATCCAATGACACAAACGGATATATTGGATGAAGTAAATTGGTTAAGAACGAAAAGGGATTAGAATAAGCATTGGGATGCACAAAATGACCTAAATGTTAATTTAATGACAAAAACACACATATTGAATGAACATACATTGGTTAAGAACGAAAAGGGATTAGAATAAACCTCTAGATGCACAAAATGACGTAAATGTTAATCCAATGACACAAATGCACTTATTGGATGAATTACATTGGTTCAGAACGAAAAGT
>JBBPBO010001984.1:34402144-34618311 GCA_037974295.1 Cicer cuneatum | reverse complement strand
GCACTTATTGGATGAATTACATTGGTTAAGAACGAAAATTTATTAGAATAAGCCTTGGGATGCACAAAACGACATAAATGATAATCCAATCATACAAAAGCACTTATTTGATGAAATACATTCGTTACGAACGAAAAGTAATTAGAATAAGCCTTGGGATGCCTAAACTAAACCAAATGTTATTCCATTGACACAAACACACTTACTGGATGAACTACATTGGATATGAAGGAAAAGGCATTAGAATAAACCTTGGGATGCACAAAATGACAAAAATGTTAATCCAATGACACAAACACACTTATTGGATGAAATACATTCGTTAAGAACGAAAAGTAATTTGAATAAGTCTTGGGATGCACAAAATGACGTAACTGATAATCCAATGACACAAACAGATATAATGGATGAAGTAAATTGGTTATCAATGAAAAGGGATTAGAATAAGCCTTGGGATGCACAAAATGACCTTAATATTAATTTAATGACACAAACACACTTATTGGATGAACTACATTGGTTAAGAACGAAAAGGGATTAGAATAAGCCTCTAGATGCACAAAATGACGTAAATGATAATTCAATGATAGAACTGCACTTATTGGATGAGTTACATTCATTAAGAACGAAAAGTATTTTGAATAAGCCTTGGGATGCACAAAATGACGTAAATGTTAATCCAATGACACAAACGCACTTATTACCAAAAGAAATTAGAATAATACTTGGAATCAACAAAATGATGTAAATGTTAATCCAATGACAAAAATGCACTTATTAAATGAATTATATTGGTTAAGAACGAAAAGTGATTAGAATAAGCCTTGAGATGCACTAAATGACCTAAATGTTAATCCACTGACACAAACACACTTATTGGATGAAGTACATTGGTTAAGAACGAAAAGAAATTAGAATCAGCCTTCGGATGCACAAAATGACATATATGTTAATCCAATGACACAAACGCACTTATTGGATGAAATACATTCATTACGAACGCATAGTAATTAGAATAAGCCTTGGGATGCACAAACTAAACTAAATGTTATTCCAATGACACAAACACGCTTACTGGATGAACTACATTGGATAAGAACGAAAAGGCATTAGAATAAACCTTGGGATGCACAAAATGACATAAATGTTAATCCAATGACACAAACGCACTTATTGGATGAAATACAGTCGTTAAGAACGAAAAGTAATTAGAATAAGTCTTGGGTAGCACAAAATGACGTAACTGATAATCCAATGACACAAACGGATATATAGGATGATGTAAATTGGTTATGAACGAAAAAGGATTAGAATAAGCCTTGGGATGCACAAAACGACCTAAATTTTAATTTAATGAAACAAAACACTTATTGGATGAACTACATTGGTTAAGAACGAAAACGGATTAGAATAAGCCTCTAGATGCACAAAATGACGTAAATGATAATTCAATGATAGAATGCACTTATTGGATGAGTTACATTCATTAAGAACGAAAAGTAATTCGAATAAGCCTTGGGATGCACAAAATGACGTAAATGTTAATCCAATGACACAAACGCACTTATTAACAAAAGAAATTAGAATAATCCTTGGAATCAACAAAATGACGTAAATGTGAATGCAATGACAAAAATCCACTTATAGGATGAAATACATTCGTTAAGAACGAAAAGTAATTAGAATAAGCCTTGGGATGCACAAAATGACGAAAATCTTAATCCAATGACACAAACGGATATATTGGATGAAGTAAATTGGTTAAGAACGAAAACGGATTAGAATAAGCATTGGGATGCACAAAATGACCTAAATGTTAATTTAATGACACAAACACACTTATTGGATGAACTACGTTGGTTAAGAAAGAAAAGGGATTAGAATAAGCCTCTAGATGCACCAAATGACGTAAATGTTAATCCAATGACACAAATGCACTTATTGGATGAATTACATTAGTTAAGAACGAAAAGTTGTAAGAATAAGCCTTGGGATGCACAAAATGACATAAATGTTAATCCAACGACACAAACACACTTATTGGATCAAATACATTCATTAAGAACGAAAAGTAATTAGAATAAGCTTTGGGTTGCACAATATGAGGGAAATGTTAATCCAATGACACAAATGCACTTATTGGATGAAATACATTCGTTAAGAACGAAAAGTAATTAGAATAAGCCATGGTATGCACAAAATGACGTAAATGTTAATCCAGTGACACAAATGCACTTATAGGATGAAATACATTCGTTAAGAACGAAAAGTAATTAGAATAAGCCTTGGGATGCACAAAATGACGTAAATGTTAATCCAATGACACAAACGGATATATTGGATGAAGTAAATTGGTTAACAACGAAAAGGGATTAGAATAAGCATTGGGATGCACAAAATGACCTAAATGTTAATTTAATGACACAAACACACTTATTGGATGAACTACGTTGGTTAAGAACGAAAAGGGATTACAATAAGCCTCTAGATGCACAAAATGACGTAAATGTTAATCCAATGACACAAATGCACTTATTGGATGAATTACATTGGTTAAGAATGAAAATTTATTAGAATAAGCCTTGGGATGCACAAAATGACATAAATGATAATCCAATGACACAAAAGCACTTATTGGATGAAATACATTTGTTACGAACGAAAAGTAATTAGAATAAGGCTTGGGATGCCTAAACTAAACGAAATGTTATTCCATTGACACAAACACACTTATTGGATGAACTACATTGGATATGAAGGAAAAGGCATTAGAATAAACCTTGGGATGCACAAAATGACATAAATGTGAATCCAATGGCACAAACCCACTTGAATGAAATACATTCGTAAAGAACGAAAAGTAATTAAAATAAGTCTTGGGATGCACAAAATGACGTAACTGATAATCCAATGACACAAACAGATATATTGGATGAAGTAAATTGGTTATGAACGAAAAGGGATTAGAATAAGCATTGGGATGCACAAAATGACCTAAATGTTAATTTAATGACACAAACACACTTATTGAATAAACTACATTGGTTAAGAACGAAAAGGGATTAGAATAAGCCTCTAGATGCACAAAATGACGTAAATGTTAATCCAATGACACAAATGCACTTATTGGATGAATTACATTGGTTAAGAACGAAAAGTGATTAGAATAAGCCTTGGGATCCACAAAATCACATAAATGTTAACCCAACGACACAAACACACTTATTGGATCAAATACATTCGTTAAGAACGAAAAGTAATTAGAATAAGCTTTGGGTTGCACAATATGACGGAAATGTTAATCCAATGACACAAATGCACTTATTGGATGAAATACATTCGTTAAGAACGAAAAGTAATTAGAATAAGCCATGGTATGCACAAAATGACGTAAATGTTAAACCAGTGACACAAATGCACTTATAGGATGAAATCTATTCGTTAAGAACGAAAAGTAATTAGAATAAGCCTTCGGATGCACAAAATGACGTAAATGTTAATCCAATGACACAAACGGATATATTGGATGAAGTAAATTGGTTAAGAACGAAAAGGGATTAGAATAAGCATTGGGATGCACAAAATGACCTAAATGTTAATTTAATGACAAAAACACACATATTGAATGAACTACATTGGTTAAGAACGAAAAGGAATTAGAATAAACCTCTAGAAGCACAAAATGACGTAAATGTTAATCCAATGACACAAATGCACTTATTGGATGAAATACATTCGTTAAGAACGAAAAGTAATTAGAATAAGTCTTGGGATGCACAAAATGACGTAACTGATAATCCAATGACACAAACAGATATATTGGATGAAGTAAATTGTTTATGAACGAAAAGGGATTAGAATAAGCCTTGGGATGCACAAAATGACCTAAATATTAATTTAATGACACAAACACACTTATTGGATGAACTACATTGGTTAAGAACGAAAAGGGATTAGAATAAGCCTCTAGATGCACAAAATGACGTAAATGATAATTCAATGATAGAACGCACTTATTGGATGAGTTACATTCATTAAGAACGAAAAGTATTTAGAATAAGTCTTGGGATGCACAAAATGACGTAACTGATAATCCCATGACACAAACAGATATATTGGATGAAGTATATTGGTTATGAACGAAAAGGGATTAGAATAAGCCTTGGGATGCACAAAATGACCTAAATATTAATTTAATAACACAAACACACTTATTGGATGAACTACATTGGTTAAGAACGAAAAGTGATTAGAATAGGCCTCTAGATGCACCAAATGACGTAAATGATAAATCAATGATAGAACCCACTTATTGGATGAGTTACATTCATTAAGAACGAAAAGTATTTCGAATAAAGCTTGGGATGCACAAAATGACGTAAGTGTTAATCCAATGACACAAACGCACTTATTACCAAAAGAAATTAGAATAATCCTTGGAATCAACATAATGATGTAAATGTTAATACAATGACAAAAATGCACTTATTAAATGAATTACATTGGTTAAGAACGAAAAGTGATTAGAATAAGCCTTGAGATGCACTAAATGAACTAAATGTTAATCCACTGACACAAACACACTTATTGGATGAAGTACATTGGTTAAGAACGAAAAGAAATTAGAGTAAGCCTTCGAATGTACAAAATGACATATATGTTAATCCAATGACACAAACGCACTTATTGGATGAAATAGATTCGTTACGAACGAATAGTAATTAGAATAAGCCTTGGGATGCACAAACTAAACTAAATGTTATTCCAATGACACAAACACACTTATTGGATGAACTACATTGGATAAGAACAAAAAAGGCATTTGAATAAACCTTGGGATGCACAAAATGACATAAATGTTAATCCAATGACACAAACGCACTTATTGGATGAAATACATTCGTTAAGAACGAAAAGTAATTAGAATAAGCCTTGGTATGCAGGAAATGACGTAACTGTTAATCCAATGACACAATTGGATATATTGGATGAAGTAAATTGGATAAGAACGAAAAGGGATTAGAATGAGCCTTGGGATGCAGAAAATGACCTAAATATTAATCCAATGACACAAACACACTTATTGGATGAACTACATTTGTTTAGAATGAAAACGAATTAGAATAAGCCTCTAGATGCACAAAATCACGTAAATGTTAATTCAATGACAGAACACACTTATTGGATGAGTTACGTTCATTAAGAACGAAAAGTAATTAGAATAATCCTTGGGATGCACAAAATGACATCAATGTTGATCCAATGACACAAACAGATATATTGGATGAACTAAATGAACTAAATGGATGAACTAAATGGATCCAACGAAAATGTATTTGAATATGCCTTGGGATGCACAAAATGAACTAAATGTTAATTTATTGACACAAACAAACTTATTGGATGAACTACATTGGTTAAGAATGAAAAGGGATTAGCATAAGCCTTTAGATGCACAAAATGACGTAAATGTTAATTCAAAGACAGAACGGACTAATTGGATGAGTTACATTCATTTAGAACGAAAAGTAATTAGAATAAGCCTTGGGATGAATAAAATGACGTAAATGTTAATCCAACGACACAAAAGCACTTATTACGAAAATGAATTAGAATAAGCCTTGGAATGCACAAAATGAAGCAAATGTTAATCCAATGACACAAATGCACTTCATGGATGAAAGACATTCGTTAAGAACGAAAAGTAATTCGAATAAGCCTTGGGATGCACAAAATGACGAAAATTTTAATCCAATGACACAAACGGATATATTGGATGAAGTAAATTGGTTAAGAACGAAATGGGATTAGAATTAGCCTTGGGATGCACAAAATGACCTAAATGTTAATTTAATCACACAAAGACACTTGTTGGATGAACTACATTGGTTAAGAACGAAAAGGGATTAGAATAAGCCTCTAGATGCACAAAATGGCGTAAATGTTAATCCAATGACACAAATGCACTTATTGGATGAAATACATTTGTTTAGAACGAAAAGTAATTAGAATAAGCCTTGGGATGCACAAAATGAATTAAATGTTAATCCAATGACACAAACGGATATATTGGATGAAGTAAATTGGTTAAGAACGAAAAGGAATTAGAATAAGCCTTGGGATGCACAAAATGACCTAAATGTTAATTTAATGACACAAAGACACTTGTTGGATGAACTACATTGGTTAAGAACGAAAAGGTATTAGAATAAGTCTCAAGATGCACCAAATGACGTAAACGGTAATTCAATGATAGAACGCACTTAATGGATGAGTTACATTCATTAAGAACGAAAAGTAATTAGAATAAGCCTTGGGATGCATAAAATGACGTAAATGTTAATCCAATGACACAACCGCTCTTATTACCAAAAGAAAATAGAATAATCCTTGAAATCAACAAAATGACGTAAATGTTAATCCAATGACACAAATGCACTTATTGGATGAATGACATTGGTTAAGAACGAAAAGTGATTAGAATAAGCCTTGAGATGCACTAAATGACCTAAATGTTAATCCAATGACACAAACACACTTATTGGATGAACTACATTGGTTAAGAACGAAAAGAAATTAGAATAAGCCTTCGGATGCACAAAATGAAGTAAATGTTAACCCAATGAAACAAACGGATATATTGGATGAAGTAAATTGGTTAAGAACGAAAAGGGATTAGAATAAGCCTTGGGATGCACAAAATGACCTAAATATTAATTTAATGACCCAAACGCACTTATTGGATGAACTACATTGGTTAAGAACGAAAAGGGATTAGAATAAGCCTCTAGATGCACAAAATGACGTAAATGTTAATCCAATGACACAAATGCACTTATTGGATGAACTACATTTGTTTACAACAAAAACGGATTAAAATAAGCCTCTAGATGCACAAAATGACGTACATGTTAATTCAATGACATAACGCACTTATTGGATGAGTTACATTCATTAAGAACGAAAAGAAATTAGAATAAGCCTTCGGATGCACAAAATGACATAAATGTTAATCCAACGACACAAACACACTTATTGGATCAAATACATTCGTTAAGAACGAAAAGTAATTAGAATAAGCCTTGGGATGCACAGTATGACGTAAATGTTAATCCAATGACACAAATGCACTTATTGGATGAAATACATTCGTTAAGAACGACAAGTAATTAAAATAAGCCTTGTGAAGCACAAAATGACGTAAATGTTAATCCAATGACACAAATGCACTTATTGGATGAAATACATTCGTTAAGAACAAAAAAGGGATTAGAATAAGCCTCTAGATGCACAAAATGACGTAAATGTTTATTCAATGACAAAACGCACTAATTGGATGAGTTACATTCATTTAGAACGAAAAGTAATTAGAATAAGCCTTGGGATGCACAAAATGACGTAAATGTTAATCCAACGACACAAACGCACTTATTACGAAAATGAATTAGAATAAGCCTTGGAATGCACAAAATGAAGTAAATGTTAATCCAATGACACAAATGCACTTCATGGATGAAATACATTCGTTAAGAACGAAAAGTAATTAGAATAAGCCTTGTGATGCACAAAATGACAAAAATGTTAATCGAATGACACAAATGCACTTATTGGATGAAATTTATTTGTTAAGAACAAAAAGTAATTAGAATAAGGCTTGGGATGCACAAAATGAAGTAAATGTTAATCCAATGACACAAACGGATATATTGGATGAAGTAAATTCGTTAAGAACGAAAAGGGATTAGAATAAGCCTTGGGATGCACAAAATGACATAAATGTTAATTTAATGACACAAACACACTTGTTGGATGAACTACATTGGTTAAGAACGAAAAGGGATTAGAAAAAGCCTCTAGATGCACAAAATGACGTAAATGTTAATCCAATGATAGAAATGCACTTATTGGATGAATTACATTGGTTAAGAACGAAAAGTGATTAGAATAAGCCTTGGGATGCACAAAATGACATAAATGTTAAGCCAATGACACAAAAGCACTTATTGGATGAAATACATTCGTTACGAACGAAAAGTAATTAGAATAAGCCTTGGGATGCACAAAATGACGAAAATTTTAATCCAATGACACAAACGGATATATTGGATGAAGTAAATTGGTTAAGAACGAAAAGGGATTAGAATTAGCCTTGGGATGCACAAAATGAACTAAATGTTAATTTAATGATATAAACACACTTATTAGATGAACTACATTGGTTAAGAACGAAAAGGGATTAGAATAAGCCCTAGATGCACAAAATAACGTAAATGTTAATTCAATGACAGAACGCACTTATTGGATGAGTTACATTGGTTAAGAACGAAAAGTAATTAGAATAAAGCTTTGGATGCACAAAATGACATAAATGTTAATCCAATGACACAGACGCACTTATTGGATGAAATACATTCGTTACGAACGAATAGTAATTAGAATAAACCTTGGGATGCACAAACTAAACTAAATGTTATTCCAATGACACAAACACACTTATTGGATGAACTACATTGGATAAGAACGAAAAGGGATTAGAATAAGCCTTGGGATGCACAAAATGACATAAATGTTAATCGAATGACACAAACACACTTATTGGATGAAATACATTTGTTAAGAACGAATGGTAATTAGAATAAGCCTTGGGATGCATAAAATGACGTAAATGTTAATCTAATGACCCAATTGGATATATTGGATGAAGTAAATTGGTTAAGAACGAAAAGTGATTAGAGTAATCATTGACATGCGTAAAATGACCTAAATGTTAATCCAATAACACAAACAAACTTATTGGATGAACTACATTGGTTATGAACAAAAAGGGATAAGAATAAGCCTTGGGATGCACAAACTAAACTAAATGTTGATCCAATGACACAAACACACTTATTGGATAAACTACATTGGTTAAGTACGAAAACTGACTAGAAGCAGCCTAGCGATACAAAAAATGACCAAAATGTTAATCTTATTATAGAGATGCACCTATTGGATGAACTACATTGGCTAAGAACGAAAAGGGATTAGAATAAGCCTTTAGATGCACAAAATGACGTAAATCTTAATCCAATGAAAAATGCACTTATTGGATGAGTTATGCTCGTAAAGAACGTAAAGGGATTTGAATAAGCCTTGGGATGCACAAAATGATTAGAATAAGCCTTGGGATGCACAAAATGACGTAAATGTTAATACAATGACACAAACGAACTTAATTGGTGAACAACATTAGTTAAGAACTAAATGACATAAATGTTAATCCAATAACACAAACCTACTTATTGGATGAATTACATTCATTAAGAACAAAAAGTAAATAGAATAAGCCTTGGGATGCACAAAATGACGTAAATGTTAATTAAATGACACAAACGGATATATTGGATGAAGTAAATTAGTTAAGAACGAAAAGGGATTAGAATAAGCCTTGTGATGCACAAACTAAACTAAATGTTAATCCAATGACACAAACACACTTATTGGATGAGCTACATTCGTTAAGAACGAAAAGGGATTTGAATAAGCCTTGTTATAAACAAAATGACAAAAATGCTAAACCAATGACACAAACGCACTTATTGGATGAACTATATTGGTTAAGAATGAAAAATGATTAGAATAAGCATTGGGATACATAAATTGACCAAAATGTTAATCCAATGACACAGACGCACTTATTGGATGGACTACATTCGTTAATAACGAAAAGGGATTTGAATAAGCCTTGGGATGCACAAAATGATCTAAATGCTAATCCAATGACACAAACTCACTTATTGAACGAAAAGGGATTTGAATAAGCCTTAGAATTCCCAAAATGATTTAAATGTTAATCCGATGAAACAAACGCATTTGTTGGATGAACTATTTTGGTTAAGAACTAAAATGTATTCGAGTAAGCCTTGGGATACAAAATGACATATATATTAATTTAATAAAACAAACACACTTATTGGATGAATTACATTCGTTAAGAATAAGAAGTGATTAGAATAACCCTTAGGATGCACAAAATAACGTAAACGTCATTACACACACACAAACGCACATATTGGATGAACTACATTCGTTAATAACAAAAAGTGATTTGAATAAGCCCTGGGATGCACAAAATGACCTAAATGTTAATCCAATGACACAAACGCACTTAATGGAGAAATAACATTCCTAAAGAACGTAAAAGAATTTATATAAGCCATTGGATGCACAAAAGGACATAAATGTTAATCAAATGACACTAACACACTTAATGGATGAACTACATTGGTAAAGAAAGAAAAGTGATTAGAATAAGCCTTGGAATGTACATAATGACCTAAATGTTAATCCAATTACCCAAATGCACTTATTTGATGAACTACATATGTTAAGAACGAAAAGGGATTTGAATAAGCCTTGGGATGCACAAAATGACCTAAATGTTAATCTAATTGCACAGACGGATTTATTGGATGAACTACATTGGTTAAGAACGAAGAAGGATTAGAAAAAGTCTTGGGATGCACCATATGAATTAAATGTTAATTCAAAGACACAAACGCACTTCATGGATCAACTACATTAGTCAAGAAATAAAATGGATTAGAATAAGCCTTGGGATACAAAATGACATAAATTTTAATCCAATGATACAAACACACTTATTGGATGAAATACATTACTTAAGAACGAAAAGTGATTAGATTAACCCTTGGGATGTACAAAATTTCCTAAATGTTCATCCAAATACACAAACGCACTTGTTGGACGACCTACATTCGTTAATAAGGAAAAGTGATTTGAATATGCCTTGGGATGCACAAAATGACCTGAATGTTAATCAAATGACACAAGCACACGTATTGGTTGAATTACATTCCATAAGAACAAAAAGGGATTTGAATAAGCCTTGGGTTGCACAAAATGACTTAAATGATAATCCAATGACACAAACATACTTATTGGATGAACTACATGAAGGTGCAAACACGACAAGGGGGGTTGAATTGTGTTTGTCAAACTTGATTTCTTTTGCTATTTTGTTGAATGGTCACGCAAATTATTTGATGAATAATTAATCAGACTTAGCAGCGGATAATAACAACATAAGAACACAACATTTTTATCCTGGTTCACCATTAACTTTGCTATATCCAGTCCCTTCACTCCGAAGGCTTTAATCCACTAATTCAAAACACTTTGAATTACAGCACCTGACCCTCCAAGCTAGGCTTCTCAAACAGCCTGACACCCCCAGACTGTTGAGGAACGATAATAACACCTTGCCTCTACAAGTAAGTCATTTCCTATCAATCTGATAGCCCCAGATTGAAGAAGGAATCTTCACCACTATCGGGTTAGATTACAAGGGTTTAGAACTCTGCAAAGTTGGTTCTGGAAAGCTGATTGTTGCACTCATTGTTGCACTATTTTGTTGCTTCTGGAAAGCTGATTGTTGCACTGAATTTCTCTCTCGAAAACACTTAGAAAATTTTTCTTTTGCACTCAAGTGATTCTCTCTTTTGAACTCTCGGATTGTGTTGAATATGAAGCTTGAGTTCTTGTACTTTCAATACATATTACTGCTGCCTGGAGCCTCCTTTTATAGTTGAAATATGGGCATCGTCCAAGCTTAAATTCGAAATAAATCTGGCTCAGATTTCCTTCGAAAATTTTTTTAGCATTTGAAAACTATGTTGACCAATCCTGTTTGTTTTAATTCCAAACCATATCTTTTTAGCTTCAGATTGCATTCGAATTTCCTTCATGTCTTCAGTGAATTTTTGAATCAAATCCCCTTAATACTTTGATCAAATTTCTATCAAAATTCAATCAAGTCTTCTTCGAATTTTAATCAAATCTTTACTGATCAGCATCATGATTTAAATTTTGGACCGTATGATCTTTTGATCTTGACCAACTCTGGACCATGTAAGCTGATCCGCACCATTCTGTGATCCTCTGATCTCGGCCTATTCTGGACCCTGTGATATGATCTGTACCATTATGTGATCCTCTGATCTCGGCCTATTCTGGACCATGTGATCTGATCTGAACCATTATGTGATCCTTTGATCTCGGCCAACTCTGGACCATGTGATCTAATTTGTATCATTTTTTGATCCTCTGATCTGATCCATTGATCTTCTAATCTGGATCATTGATATTTTATTCTGGACATTTATCCTCTGATCTTGACCATTGATCTTCTAATTGGATAATTGATCTTTAATTCTGGACATTTATCCTCTGATCTGGACTATTGATCTTCTAATTTGGATCATTGATCTTTTAATCTGGACATTGATCTTTTAATCTGGACCATTGATATTTTAATCTCGACCATTGATCTTTTAATCTAGACCATTGATCTTTTAATCTGGACATTTATCCTCTGATCTGGATGAAGTCTGGATTAAATCTGGACTAAGTCTTATGTTTTGGACAATTATATCTTCTGATCTTGACCAAGTCTAGACCAAGTTTTATGTTCTGGACCATGCTATCTTCTGGTTTGGACAAAGTCATTTGTTTTGGACCAGTTATCTTCTAGTCTGAACCAAGTCTGGATTAAGTCTTGACCAAGTCTAGATTATGTTTGGACTAAGTCTATACCGAGTCTGATATTCACAACCATGCTATCTTCTTGTTAGGATTAAGTCTGACTTATGTTTCCTTCTGGTCTGGACCAAGTCTCCCTCTGACAAACTTCCTTCTAGTCTGGACCAGGTCTCCTTATGGACTCTGCTTCCTTCTGATCTAGGCCAAGAAAGAAATCCTCTGATGTTATTTTTCCTTCCCTTTGATGATATCCTCTGATTGATGATATCCTCCGATGTTTGCCTTTGATGGCATCCTCTGATATCCTCTGCAGGTGTATCCTATGGTGACATCTTTTGGTATCCTCTGGAGGTGTATCCTCTAGTGACATCCTTTGGTATCCTCTAGAGGTGTATCCTTTGGTATCCTCTGGATGCATCCTCTGGTACCTTCTGGATGTATACTTTGGATGTATCCTCTGGCCGAAACTTCTGGAAATATTTTTATCCTCTGGTTGCTTCCTCTAGATGTATCCTCTGGTGGTGTCATCCTCTGATTTTGCACAGCCTCTGATTTGCTCTTCTAAGTCAAAATTTAATTTACATAAAATACTATTGTTAACATCAAAAATTTGATTGAAAGAACTAACTTGGTTCCAACAATCTCCCCCTTTTTGAAGATGACAACACTTTTTTCTTTCTTTTGACTTTGACTCCCCTTAGGACTAAGCTTTATTTTGACTTTTTCTCCCCCTAAGTCTAATGCCCTAGATTCTTTATCAAATACATCTTCTCTCCCTTTGTCATCGGACAAAAAGGATTGAAGGAAGAAAGGAGATCCTCTAATTTTTTTTTATTTTTTTATTTTGAAAAACAATACACGAAAATAAACATACAATAACAAAAAAAAACATTAAACTAAGCTATTTGTCAGGGATGAAGGTAAAGTTATGGTTTTTCTTGATAAAGTCAAACCTATCTTCAGGTATTGGTTTAGTGAATATGTCAGCCCATTGATGGTTAGTATCTACAAACTAGATGTTGAGTGTCCCTTTTTGAACATAATCTCTGATGAAGTGGTGTTTGATTTCTATGTTTTTAGCTCTAGAATGAAGGATATGGTTTTTGGTTGATGGCTAAAGTATTGTCACAATATCCACTAAGTTGATATGTAGGAGTTTAAGATGAATGTATATACCTTTTTGACTTTGCTAAATTTGTATTCCTAGGAAGAACATAAGTTCTCCCACATGCACATTTGAAATTCCTGTTGCATCAATTTAGAAAATTCTTGGCAGAGAGTGCCATTAGTTGATCCAAATATAATATCATCATCATATACTTGAATAATCAGAATATAATCTTTTATTGATTTTCTGAAAAGAGTATTGTCTACTTGTCCTCTTTCAAAGTCATTTTTAAGTAAGAAGTTACTAAGTCTATCATACCATACCCTAGGTGCTTGTGTTAAACCATACAAAGATTTTTAAGTTTAAAAACATGGTTTGGAAATTCTGAACTTTCAAAACCTAGGGGTTGTTTAACATAGACTTCTTCGCTTATATAACCATAGAAAAATGTGCTTTTAACATCCATTTGAAATAATGAAATGTTATTATTAGCTGCAAAGGAAAATAGGATACGAATATCTTCTAACCTGGCCACTAGAGCAAAAGTCTAAGTGTAGTCAATACCTTTTTGCTGACTGTAGCCTTGTGCAACAAATTGTGCCTTGTTTCTGACAACTTCTCCTTTTTCATTCAGCTTGTTTCTGAAAACCCTCTTGGTTCCAATAATGTTCTTTTCTGGTCTTGGAACTAGACCCCAAACATCATTCATTTAGCTCTTCTTGCATTGGTAGACTCCATCTATATCCTTCTTTAGATTTATCATTTGAAGATTTGTCGTATTCTTGCTTGTAGCTTCTGCTTTTTCAAGTTCTTTTCCCTGCATTAGCTTCTGGTTCAAGTAAATCAACTTCTGGTTCTGGTAAGTCAGCTTCTGGTTCTGGTAAATCAGCTTATGGTTCTGGTAAAGCAGTTTCTCGTTCTAGTAAACCTGCATCAGCTTCCTCTTGCTTTGACTTTTCAGGTCAAGCTATTTGTCATATAAAATAATACAAATCAAATAATTTAAAAATGAACTCCATACAGCCAAACCATTAATTCTACTTCAGGTGGTTTCTGCTTGTTTTTGAAACCGCTAGAATGTTGTTTCTGCTGTAGTGTTCAATTCTTGGGGATCACCTGGTTCCTTTAAATCTTTGAGAAACTGCAAAATACCTATCTAGCTTTGATTTTTAAGATCAAGCTTCTTGTTATCACAGTAAACAAAATATCAAAACAATAATATTTAAATAAAGATATAACCTATATGACCAGTTTGAGTTTCACTCTGAAAACCCTCGTATTTCTTCTTTTCTGGTTTTCACATTCTGAATTTGCATATTCTGTGATTAGATAGTCTGGATAAAGGAATTTGAATTTCTTTCCAGGTTTGTAGTCTTGATGAATTTCACTAGAGTGTTTGAAGAACTCTCCTGATTCTGATTCTTCTCTTTCTGCTGATATATCAGATTCCTCTGATAGTTCTGATGATAGTTCTGATGATAATTCTGTTTCTTCTGGTAGTTCTAGTTTTGTTGATATGTATGATTTCTCTGTCTGTTCTGATTTGTGTGATATGTGTGATTTCTTTGATATTTCCTGTTCCTCCTATGATTCTGGTTCTGATTCTGATAGGTATTGTGTTGACTAGTTCTTCTTCTACCAGAGTCAGTTTGCTTCTGTTTGGAAGATGATGGAACATAGACCTTTTTCCCTTCATATGTTGCCAGCATCCATTGACCAGGCACCATGACTGGTGTTTCACTTTGGTTGCTCAGAACATGTGCAACATAAACAATTTTTTCTTTTGGTACCCAAATCTGGTTGGGTCTGGGTTTGTTAGTCTAGATTTTATCACGGAACAAGACAATTTTGAGTAACCTTTCTTACCACAAACAGCACACAAAACATCAGAGGAAATAGGTGTAGTTACAATTTCATCAAATCCTATGCCTCTTTTACCATTGTTACTTTCCATACCATTAACAATAAACTCTTGTAAAACTTTTTACTTGATATTGAACAAAGATTACCTTTTAGAGTTAGGTTTTCAGACATAAGCTCAGCAATATCAGTTTTAAGTGTTATTGATATTTAAAATATCATTCATTGCAATAATTAAATCATTTCGAGTAAGTTCAGAAAATACCACTTTTTCATCTTCTGATGATTCACTTCCAGGATCAGAGTCTGTATCGGATCCAAAGGCAGAGCTTGTGTGAGCCATCAGAGCCAGTTCAGTTTCTTCATCTTCTGATTCTCTTCCAGATTCAGCATCAATGTCGTATCCAGAGGCAGAATGAATGTGAGCCATCAGAGCTAATTCTGCTAAATGTTAATCCAATGACACAAACACAGTTATTGGATGAACTACATTTGTTAAGAACGAAAAGAAATTAGAATAAGCATCTAGATGCATAAAATGACTTACATGTTAATCTAATGACACAAACGCACATATTGGATGAAATACATTAGTTAAGATAGAAATGGGATTTGAATAAGCCTTGGGATGTACATAAAGACTTAAATGTTAATCCAATGACCCAAACACACTTATTGATGAACTACATTCCTTAAGAATGAAAAGGGATTAGAATAAGCCTTGGGTTTGCACAAAATGACTTCAATGATAATCCAATGACACAAACGCACTTATTGGATGAACTAAAATTGTTATGAACGAACAATGATTAGAATAAGCCTTGGGATACACAAAATGACCTAAAGTCTAATTCAATGACACGAACGCACTTATTGGATGAACTACATTCTTGAATAACAAAAAATAGATTTGAATAAGCCTATGGATGCACAAAATAACCTAAATGTTAATCCAATGACAGATCCACACTTATTGGATGAACTACTTTGGTTAAGAACGAAAATGGATTATAATAAGTCATGGGATGCACAAAATGACGTAAATGTTAATCCAATGACACAAACCACTTATTGGTTCGACTACATTCTTTAAGAATGAAAAGTGAATAGAATAAGCTTTGGGATCCACTAAATGACGTAAATGTTTATCTAATGACACAAACACACTTATTCGAGGAACTACATTGGTTAAGAAGGAAAATGGATTAGAATAAGCCTTGGGATGCACAAAATGAGCTAAATGTTAATCAAATGACACAAACGCACTTGTTGGGCGAACTACATTCTTTAAGAACGAAAAGTGATTAGAATAAGTCTTTGGATGCACAAAACGATGTAAATGTTAATCCAATGATACAAACGGACTTGTTGGATGAAGTACATTTGTTAAGAACGAAATTGGATTTTAATATGCCTTGAGATGCACAAAATGACCTAAACTTGAATCCAATGACAAAGACGCACTTGTTGGATGAACTACATTGGTAAAAAACGAAAATGGATTAGAAAAAGCCATGGGATAATGAAAATGACGTAAATGTTAATCCAATGACACAAACGCACTTATTGGATGAACTACATTGATTAAGAACGAAATGTGATTAGAATAAGACTTGGGATGCACAAAATGACCTCAACGTTATTCCAATGACACAAACACACATTTTGGATGAATTACATTCAGTAAGAACGAAAAAGGATTTGAATAAGCCTTGGGATGCACAAAATAACCTAAATGTTAGTCCAATAACACAAACACACTTTTTGGATCAACTATATTAATTAAGAACGAAAAGGGATTAGAATAAGCCTCTTGATGCGCATAGTGACGTAAATGTTAATCCAATGACACAAACTTACTTTATTAGAATAACCACAATCTTTAAGAACGAAAAGTGATTAGAATAAGTCTTTGGATGCACAAAATGAGGTAAATGTTAATCCAATGATACAAACAAACTTATTGGATGAACTTTATTGGTTATGAACGAAAACAGATTAAAATAAGCCTTCGGATGCAAAAATAACCTAAATATTAATCCAATGACACAAACGCACTTATTGGATGATCTACATTGGTCAAAAATGTAAATAGATAAGAATCAGCCTTGGGATGCCCAAAATGACACAAATGTTAATCCAATGACACCAACACACTTATTGGATGAACTACATTGGTTATGAACGAAAAGGGATTAGAATAAGCCTTTGGAAACATAAAATTATGTAAATGTTAATCCAATGACACAAAACACACATATTGGATGAATTGCATTCCTTAAGAATGAAAAGTGATTAGAATAAGCCTTGGGATGCACGAAATGATGTAAATGTTAATCTAATGACACAGACACACTTATTGGTTGAACTACATTTGTTAAAAACTAAATAGGATTTGAATGAGCCAAGGGATGCACAAAATGACCTAAATGTTTATCCAATGACACAAAATTACTAATTGGATCAACTACATTGGTTTAGTACGAAAAGGGATTAGAATAAGTCTCTAGATGGACAAAATTACATAAATGTTAATCCATTAACACAAACAACTTATTGGATGATTTACATTCATTAAGAATGAAATGGGATTTCAATAAGCCTTGAGATGCAAAACATGATTTAAATGTTAATCCAATGACACAAACGCACTTATTGGATGAACTACATTTCTTAAGAACGAAAAGTGATTAAAATAAGAGTTGGGATGCACAAAATGACCTAAATGTTAATCCAATGACACAAACGCACGTATTGAACTACATTCTTTAGGTACAGATGTGCACCTAAGAGGGGGGTGAATTAGGTGTTTAAAACTTTTGTGGTTTTTAGAGATTTGTGTTTGTGTTTGTGTATGAAAGCTTGTAAATGACAGAAAGTAAAGCACATAGAAATTTATCCTTGTTCCCTTTACCAACAAGGGTACATCCAGTCCTCTTATACACCACAAGTGATTTTTCCATTATTTTATTAGAATTAGTACAAGTCTAACACTAATACTTCTATTACAAATTCCTAACACTTTACCTAAGATAGTACACAACTATCTTAGTTTACAACACTTAAAGAAACTCCACTAATTTCTTTAGATAATACAATAACTTTAATTTGATTTTTGTGACAATGTTCTTAACTAAGAACAAGAGTATAACAATAAGTATAATGATAATAATCCAGCACACTTTCAAGTACAACTGAGATTCTTTGTTACTGATATGAAAATGAAAAGCATGTACTTGAAAATATGAAAATGAAGCTTTGAAAGCTTAAGATATTTTAGAATGTTGTTCTGAGATTGATCAGGTTAGCACTGAAGCTATGAGGTATTTATACTCCATAGACAAGACTTCAGATCAGTGGCAATTGTTCCCAGAAGTTTTGATGAACTTATGCAATGATCCAAATGAGATATGAATTGAAAAATTGCGTTGATTCAAAGGTTTATTTGAATACAGCCTAGCGTATTCGAATACACTTCTGTAACGTTCATTTTTTATTCAAATGTGAACTTTGTATTCGAATACGATACCTCGTAGTCGAATACAAGTATGTGAATTTTGCCACTGACTTGAGTTGTATTCGAATACGAGATGCTGTAGTCGAATACAAAAGTCTAGTTTTAGCCACTAACTTGTTATCAGTATTCGGCTATGACTCTTCGTATTCGAATACAGATCTTCAGTTTTAGCTACCGACTTAATATCTATATTGGGCTACGATATGTCGTATTCGAATACGGATCTGGAGGTTTGGCTACTGACTTAGAGTTTGTATTCGGCTACGAGGTGTTGTAGTTGAAGACAACTTTGATTTTTGTCAAAAACATAATTTTAAAAATTTGTTTATGTATTTTGACACTTTGAAAATACTTTTGATGCATATGCTAAATATAGAAGGTTCTCATAATATTGTATTTGAAATGTAATTGGATTTTTATCAAGTACCTTAAAATCTAAGTTTCCTAATAGATGACTTGAATGTTGATTTCACTTTGAGCTTGCATCTTGATCTTTATACATAGTCTTTTGTCTTCATCAAAAATATCGATGTCATACATTTTCAAAAACAAAAAATGGATTAGAATAAGCCTTGGGATGCACAAAATGATATAAATGTTAATCCAATGACACAATCACACTTATTGGATGAACTACATCGGTTAAGAGCAAAAAGGGATTAGAATAAGCCTCTAGATGCACAAAATGACGTACATGTTAATCTAATGACACAAACGCACATATTGGATGAAATACATTCGTTAAGAACGAAAAGGGATTTGAATAAGCCTTGGGATGTACAAAATGACTTAAATGTTAATCCAATGACACAAACGCACTTATTGATGAACTACATTCCTTAAGAACAAAAAGTTATTAGAATAAGCCTTGAGATGCATAAAATCACCTAAATTATAATCCAATGACCCAAGCGAACTTATTGCTTGAACTACATTCCTTAAAAACGAAAAGTGAGTTGAATAAGCTTTGAGATGCACAAAATGGTTTAAATGTTAATCCAATGACACAAATGCACTTATTGGATGAACTACATTCCTTAACAACGAAAAGTGATTAGAATAAGACTTCGGTTTGCACAAAATGACCTAAATGTTAATCCAATAACACAAACGCACTTATTGGATGACCTACATTGGTTAAGAACGAACAATGATTAGAATAAGCCTTGGGATGCACAAAATGACCTAAATGATAATTCAATGACACAAACGCACTTATTGGAGGAACTACGTTGGTTAAACACAAAATTGGAATAGAAAAAGCCTTGGGATGACGAAATGACGTAAATGTTAATCCAATGACACAAATGCACATATTGGATGAATTATATTCTTTAAGAACGAAAAGGGATTTGAATAAGCCTTGGGATGTACAAAATGACTTAAATGTTAATCCAATGACACAAACGCACTTATTGATGAACTACATTCCGTAAGAACAAAAAGTTATCAGAATAAGCCCTGAGATGCATAAAATCACCTAAATTATAATCCAATGACCCAAGCGGACTTATTGGTTGAACTACATTCCTTAAGAACGAAAAGTGAGTTGAATAAGCCTTGGGATGCACAAAATGGTTTAAATGTTAATCCAATGACACAAACGCACTTATTGGATAAACTACATTCCTTAACAACGAAAAGTAATTAGAATAAGACTTCAGTTTGCACAAAATGACCTAAATGTTAATCCAATGACACAAACTCACTTATTAGATAACCTACATTGGTTAAGAACGAACAATGATTAGAATAAGCCTTGGGATGCACAAAATGATGTAATTGTTCATCCAATGACACAAACACACTTATAGGGTAAACCACATTCCTTAAGAATGAAAAGCGATTAGAATAAGCTTTCGGATGCACAAAATGATGTAAATGTGTATCCAATGCAAGAAACACACTTATTGGACGAACTACATTGGTTAAGAAGGAAAATGGATTAGAATAAGCCATGGGATGCACAAAATGACCTAAATGTTAATCCAATGACACAAACGCATTTATTGGAATAACTATAATCTTTAAGATTGAAAGGCGATAGAATAAGCCTTTGGATGCACAAAATGACGTAAATGTTAATCCAATGACACAAACGCACTTATGGAATCAACTACATTCGCTAAGAATGAAAATGAACTAGAAAAAGACATGATATGATGAAAATGACGTAAATGTTAATCCAACGACACAAACACACTTACTGGACGATCTACATTGGTTAAAAATGTAAATGGATTAGAATCAGTCTTGGGACGCACAAAATGACCTAGATGTTTTTCCAATGACATAAACACACATATTGGATGAATTGCATTCCTTAAGAATGAAAAGTCATTAGAATAAGCCTTCGGATACACAAAATGATGTAAATGTTAATGAAATGACAGAAACACACTTATTGGATGAACTACATTCATTAAAAAGAAAATGGGATTGGAATTAGCCTTGTGATGCACAAAATGACCTAAATGTTTATCCAATGACACAAACGCACTTATTGGATGAACTACATTGGTTAAGAACAAAATTGGACTAGAAAAAGCCATGGGATGACGAAAATGACGTAAATGTTAATCCAATGACACAAATGCACATATTGGATGAATTACATTCGTTAAGAACGAAAAGGGATTTGAATAAGCCTTTGGATGTACAAAATGACTTAAATGTTAATGCAATGACACAAACGCACTTATTGATGAACTACATTCCTTAAGAACAAAAAGTTATAAGAATAAGCCTTGAGATGCATAAAATCACCTAAATTTTAATCCAATGACCCAAGCGGACTTATTGCTTGAACTTCATTCCTTAAGAACGAAAAGTGAGTTGAATAAGCCTTGGGATGCACAAAATGGTTAAAATGTTAATCCAATGACACAAACGCACTTATTGGATGACCTACATTCATTAATAACCAAAAATAGATTTGAATAAGCCTATGAATGTAAAAAATAACCAAAATGTTAATCCAATGACACGAACATACTTATTGGATGAACTACATTGGTTAAGTACGATAATGGATTAGAATAAGTCTTGGGGTGCACAAAATGACGTAAATGTTAATCCAATGACACAAACGCACTTATAGGTTAAACCACATTCCTTAGGAATGAAAAGTGATTAGAATAATCTTTGGGTTGCACAAAATGATGTAAATGTGTATCCAATGGCACAAACACACTTATTGAAAGAACTACATTGGTTAAGAAGGAAAATGCATTAGAATAAGCCTTGGGATGCACAAAATGACCTAAATGTTAATCCAATGACACAAACGCATTTATTGGAATAACTATAATCTTTATGATTGAAAAGTGATTAGAATACGCCTTTGGATGCACAAAATGACGTAAATGTTAATCCAATGACACAAACGCACTTATTGGATGAACTACATTCGTTAAGAATGAAAATGGACTAGAAAAAGACATGATATGATGAAAATGACGTAAATGTTAATCCAACGACACAAACGCACTTACTGGATGATCTACATTGGTTAAAAATGTAAATGGATTAGAATCAGCCTTGGGATGCACAAAATGACCTAGATGTTATACCAATGACATAAACATACATATTGGATGAATTGCATTCCTTAAGAATGAAAAGTCATTTGAATAAGCCTTTGGATACACAAAATGATGTAAATGTTAATGAAATGACGAAACACACTTATTGGATGAACTACATTCGTTAAAAATGAAATGGGATTGGAATTAGCCTTGTGATGCACAAAATGACCTAAATGATAATGCAATGACACAAACGCACTTATTGGATTAACTACATTGGTTATGAATAAAATTGGAATAGAAAAAGCCATGGTATGAAGAAAATGACGTAAATGTTAATCCAATGACACAAATGCACATATTGGATGAATTACATTCGTTAAGAACCAAAAGGGATTTAAAGAGGCATTGGGATGTACAAAATGACCTAAATGTTAATCCAATGACACAAACACACTTATTGGATGAACTAAATTTGATAGGAATGACAATGGATTAGAATAAGCTTTGGATGAATTTCATTCATTAATAACGAAAAGGGATTTGAATAAGTCTTGGGATGTACAAAATTACTTAAATGTAAATCCAATGACAAAAATACACTTATTGGACGAACTACTTTCCTTAAGAACGAAAAGTGACCTAAAATGACCTTGGGATGCACATATTGGATAAACTGTATTCCTTAAGAACGAATAGTTATTAGAATAACGCTTTGGAGGTACAAAATAAGGTAAATGTTAATCCAATGACACAAACACACTTATTGGATGAACTACATTGGTTATGAACGAAAATGGATTAGAATAAGCCTTGGGATGCACAAAATGACCTAAATGTTAATCAAATGACACAAACACACTTATTGGACGAACTACATTCTTTAAGAACGAAATGTGATTAGAATAAGTCTTTGCATGGACAAAATGACGTAAATGTTAATCCAATGATACAAACGGACTTATAGGATGAAATACATTGGTTAAGAACGAAAATGGATTAGAATAAGACTTTGGATGCACAAAATGACCTAAATGTTATTCCAATGACACATATGCACTTGATGGACGAACTACATTCTTTAAGAACGAAAAGTGATTAGAATAAGCCTTTGGATGCACAAAAGGATATTGGTTAAGAACGAATAGTGATTACAATAAGTCTTGGGATATACAAAATGACCTAAATGTTAATCCAATGACAGAAATTCACTTATTTAAGAACAACATTGGTTAAGAACGAAAAGGGATTAGAATATGCCTCTAGATACACAAAATGATGTAAATGTTAATCCAATGACACAAACGCACCTTTTGGATGAACTACATTCCGTAAGAATGAAAAGTTATGAGAATAAGTCTTAGGATGCTCAAAGTAACCTATATGTTAATCCGATGACACAAACACACTTATTGGATGAACTGAAGGTGCAAACACGAGAAGGGGGGGTTGAATTGTGTTTGACTTAACTTGAATACTTTTCCTGTTTTAATACTTTCAAAACAAAACTTGATGTATAATTAAAACAGAGTTAGCAGCGGATAAAAGTAAAAATAAAAACTCACAGATTTTATACTGGTTCACCGTTAACGAGGCTACGTCCAGTCCCTTCGCCTTGAAGGATTTCACTAATTCAAACTTGAATTACAACCTTGCTACTGACCCTCCAAGTCAGTCTTCTCAATAGTCTAACAATCCTAGACTTCTTGAGGAAAACACCTGTCTTCAGCCAATCTGACAACCCCAGATTGTAAAAGAAACCACACCACTATGAATCTAATTGCTAAGTACTTGCTACCCTTACTGACTCCCTCAGCTTGTAGACTTTACTTCAACAACTTAGAGTTGACACAGTGGAAAGAAAACAACAAGAGTACTTGCTTTAAAAACTGAGAGTCAACAATTGACTTATATGAAAATTTGAGAGTGTTTGCTTTTGAAGTGTATGACCATTTTGTGATTTTCGATTTTTGAGTATTCTGCCTTGAGCCTCCTTTTATAGATGCTGATTAGGGCCTCTTCCAATGCTTAAATTCGAGCTGAATCTTGCTGGATTCTCTGGCAAAAATAAATTGACCAATTGGGCTTCATTAAAATAAAAATTATATCTTTTTCCAGCCTTAGATTTCTTTCATAAATTAACTGGCCAATCAAATCTGTTGGTTGTTCCCGCCAATGCTCCTGAATTCCATGCTACTCCACTTTATTTTTATAACCAATCTTTTTAACACTTTAATTAAAATAACTTGCAATCTCCATCGTTGATCAATTCTGGACCATCAGAATTTTGAGCGCTAGTCCACATCTGGTCCAAGCTAAATGATATGCTGTGATCCTCTGAATTCGGCCATCCCTGGACCACACTTCCTGACCCTCTGATCTTCTGATTTCGGCCAACCTGGATGCGCGCCTGATATGCTGAATTCTTCTGGACTCGGCCATTTCTGGACTTGCACATTTTGTCCTTCTTATTTCGGCCAACACTGGGCCATGGTCTGATTTTCTTATGTGGACCATCACTGGACTCCAAAAATTATTTCTGAACCATTGATCTGGATATTTTTACTCTGATTTGGACAGATTCTGGAATTTGGTCTGGAACAAACTGAAATAAACTTGATCAAAAAACATTTCAGTCTGGACATTTTACCTTTGATTTTGGACCAGGTCTGGGTTGATTATGGAACTCATTTCTTTTGTTCTGGACTTAGGTCTGGGCCAAATCTTATGGTCTGGGCCAAATCTGGATTGATCCTCTTGTTCTGGACTCATAAACATACCTTCTAGTCAAGTCTGGAACAAGTCTGGGCTGTGTAATTTTTCACTTCTAGGCCATCTTGTCAGAATAACTTCTGGAATAAAATTGATATTTGATTCCTGTTTCTCTTGATCAACTCTCCTTCTGGCATGCTTTCCAATGATATGATCCATGTTTCATTCTGAAATTTATTCCTTCTGATCTGGGCCATCAAATATATCTTCTGGTCATGTTTTGACATTCCTGGAGTATCTTCTGGTCATTCCAGAATTCATTTTCCTTTGATCTTCTGCTTCTGATTTCTTCATATTCTGATTGTATTTAATTTAATAATTCAAGGTACAAAATAAGTTCACATTGAGTGCTTTTGTAAACATAAAATCCTAAGTCTTAGAACCAACTTGGTTCCAACATGAACTACAATCTTTTGGAATGAAAAGTGATTAGAATAAGCCTTTGGATGCACAAATTGACGTAAATGTTATTCCAATGATACAAATGGACTTATAGGATGAAGTACATTCGTTAAGAATGAAAATGGATAAGAATAAGCCTTTGGATGCACAAAATGACCTAAATGTTATTCCAATGACACAAACAATCTTATTGGATGAACTGCATTCCTTAAGTTGGAAAAGTGATTAGAATAAGCCGTGGGATGCACAAACTGACGTTAATGTTTATCCAATGACACAAACGTCATTATTAGATTAACTACATTCGTTATGAACGAAAAAGGATTTGAATAGGCCTTGGGATACACAAAATGACCTAAATGGTAATCCAATGACACAAACATACTTATTAGATAAGAACGAAAATGGATTAGAATAAGCCTTGGAATGCACAAAAGGACCCAAATGTCAATCCAATGACACAAACGCACTTATTGGATGAACTACATTTGTTAATATGAAAAATATATTTGAATAAGCCTATGGATGCAAAAAATAACATAAATGTTAATCCAATGATACATACACACTTATGGGATGAACTACATTGGTTAAGAACGAAAATGGATTAGAATAAGCCTAGGGATGAACCAAATGATGTAAATGTTAATCCAATGATACAAACGCACGTATTGGACGAAATACATTCTTTAAGAACAAAAAGTGATTTGAATAAGCCTTTGGATGCAAAAAATGACGTAAATGTTATTCCAACGATACAAATTGACTTATAGGATGAAGGACATTGGATAAGAACGAAAATGGATTAGAATAAGCCTTTGGATGCACAAAATGACCTAAATGTAATCCTGATGAAACAAACTCATGTATTGGATGAACTGCATTACTTAAGAACGAAAAGTGATTAGAATAAGCTGTTGGATGCACAAAATGACAAAAATGGTAATCCAATGACACAAACGCACTTATTGGATGAACTACATTGGTTAAGAACGAAAATTGATTAGAATAAGACTTGGAATGAACAAAATGACCTAAATGTTAATCCAATAAATCAAACGCCCTTATTCGATGAACTACATTCTGTAAGAACTAAACGGGATTTAAATAAACCTTGGGATGCAAAAAATGACGTAAATATTAATCTAATGACACAAACACACTTATTGGATGAACTACATTCCTTAAGAACGAAAATAGAATAGAATAAGTCTTGGGATGCACAAACTGACGTAAATGTTCTTCCAATGAGATAAACGCATTTATTGGATGAACTACATTGGTTAAGAACGAAACTGGATTAGAATAAGCCTTGGGATGCACAAAATGCCGCAAATGGCAATCCAATCACACAAACGCACATATTTGATTAATTCCATTCGTTAAGAATGAAAACGGATTTGAATAAGCCTTGGGATGCACAAAATGACTTAAATGTTAATCCAACGACACAAACACATTTATTGGATGAACTACATTTCTTAAGGACAAAAAATGATTAGAATAAGCCTTGGGATACATAAAATGATCTAAATGTTAATCCAATGGCACAAACGCACTTATTGGATCAACTACATTCGTAAGAATGAAAAGGGATTTGAATAAGCCTTGTGATGCACAAAATGACCTAACTGTTAATCCAATGACACAAACACACTTATTGGATGAACTACATTGATTTAGAACGAAAATGGATTAGAAAAAGCCATGGGATGACAAAAATGACGTAAATGTTAATCCAATGACACAAACGCACTTATTGGATTAACCACATTGGTTAAGAATGAAAAGTGATCAAAATTAGACTTTGGATGCACAATATGACCTAAATGTCATTCCAACGACACAAACGCACATATTGGATTAATTACATTCGATAAGAACAAAAAGGGATTTGAATAAGCCTCTGGATGCACAAAATGACGTAAATGTTAATCCATTGACACAAACACACTTATTGGATGAACTACATAGGTTATGAACGAAAACGAATTAAAACAATCGTTGGGATGCACAAAATGATGATTAGAATAAACCTTTGGATGCACAAAATGATGTTAATGTTAATCGACTGACACAAACACACTTATTCAATGCACTACATTTGATAAAATGGAAATGGGATTTGCATTTGTCTTAGATGCACAAAATGATGTTAATGTTAATCGACTGACACAAACACACTTATTGATTGAACTACATTGGTTAAAAACGAAAATGGATTAGAAAAAGCCATGGGATGACGAAAATGACGTAAATCTCAATACAATGATACAAACGCACATATTGGATGAATTTCATTTGTTAAGAACGAAAAGGGATTTGAATAAGCCTTGGGATGTACAAAATGACTTAACTGTTATTCCAATGTCAAAAACACATTTATTGGATGATTTACATTCCTTAAGAACGAAAAAGTGATTAGAATAAGCATTGGGATGCATAAAATGACCTAAATGTTAATCTAATGACACAAACGCACTTATTGGCAGAACTACATTCGTTTAGAACGAAAAGGAATTTGAATAGGCCTTGGGACGCACAAAATGACCTACATGTTAATCCAATGACTCAAACGCACGTATTTGGTGAACTACATTTGGTATGAACGAAAATGCATTAGAATAAGCCTTGGGATGCACAAAATGACCTAAATGATATTCCCATGACACAAACGCACTTATTGGATGAACTCCATTCCTTAAGAACGAAAATAGAATAGAATAAGTCTTGGGATGCACAAACTGACGTAAATGTTCTTCCAATGAGATAAACGCATTTATTGGATGAACTACATTGGTTAAGAACGAAACTGGATTAGAATAAGCCTTGGGATGCACAAAATGCCGTAAATGGCAATCCAATCACACAAACGCACATATTTGATTAATTCCATTCGTTAAGAATGAAAACGGATTTGAATAAGCCTTGGGATGCACAAAATGACTTAAATGTTAATCCAACGACACAAACACATTTATTGGATGAACCACATTCCTTAAGGACAAAAAATGATTAGAATAAGCCTTGGGATACATAAAATGATCTAAATGTTAATCCAATGGCACAAACGCACTTATTGGATCAACTACATTCGTAAGAATGAAAAGGGATTTGAATAAGCCTTGTGATGCACAAAATGACCTAACTGTTAATCCAATGACACAAACACACTTATTGGATGAACTACATTGATTTAGAACGAAAATGGATTAGAAAAAGCCATGGGATGACAAAAATGACGTAAATGTTAATCCAATGACACAAACGCACTTATTGGATTAACCACATTGGTTAAGAATGAAAAGTGATCAAAATTAGACTTTGGATGCACAATATGACCTAAATGTCATTCCAACGACACAAACGCACATATTGGATTAATTACATTCGATAAGAACAAAAAGGGATTTGAATAAGCCTCTGGATGCACAAAATGACGTAAATGTTAATCCATTGACACAAACACACTTATTGGATGAACTACATAGGTTATGAACGAAAACGAATTAAAACAATCGTTGGGATGCACAAAATGATGATTAGAATAAACCTTTGGATGCACAAAATGATGTTAATGTTAATCGACTGACACAAACACACTTATTCAATGCACTACATTTGATAAAATGGAAATGGGATTTGCATTTGTCTTGGATGCACAAAATGATGTTAATGTTAATCGACTGACACAAACACACTTATTGATTGAACTACATTGGTTAAAAACGAAAATGGATTAGAAAAAGCCATGGGATGACGAAAATGACGTAAATCTCAATACAATGATACAAACGCACATATTGGATGAATTTCATTTGTTAAGAACGAAAAGGGATTTGAATAAGCCTTGGGATGTACAAAATGACTTAACTGTTATTCCAATGTCAAAAACACATTTATTGGCTGATTTACAATCCTTAAGAACGAAAAAGTGATTAGAATAAGCATTGGGATGCATAAAATGACCTAAATGTTAATCTAATGACACAAACGCACTTATTGGCAGAACTACATTCGTTTAGAACGAAAAGGAATTTGAATAGGCCTTGGGACGCACAAAATGACCTACATGTTAATCCAATGACTCAAACGCACGTATTTGGTGAACTACATTTGGTATGAACGAAAATGCATTAGAATAAGCCTTGGGATGCACAAAATGACCTAAATGATATTCCCATGACACAAACGCACTTATTGGATGAACTCCATTCCTTAAGAACGAAAAGTGATTCGAATAAGCCTTGGGAGGCACAAAATGCGGTAAATGTTAATCCAATGACACAAACGCATTTATTGGATGAACTACATTCGGTAATAATAAAAATGGATTTGAATAAGCCTTGGGGTGCACAAAATGACCTAAATGTTAATCAACTGACTCAAATTCACTTATTGGATGAACTATATTCGTTAAGAATGAAAAGGGATTTGAATAAGCATTGGGATGCATATAATCACATCAATGTCAATCCAATGACACAAACGCACTTATTGTAAGAACTACACTGGTTAACAGCTAAAATGGATTAGCATCAGCCTTGGGATGCACAAAATGACCTAAATGTTAATCGAATGACACAAACGCACTTATTAAATGAACTAGCTTTGTTAAGAACGAAAAGGGATATAATAAGCCTTTAGATGCACAAAATGACCTAAATTTAATCCAAAGAGAAAAATGCACATATTGGATTATATACATTCATTAATATTAAAAATGGATTTAAATAAGCCTTGGGATGCAGAAAAAGACCTAAATATTAATCCAATGCCCAAATGAATTTATTGGATGAACTACGTTGGTTAAGAATGAAAATGGATTAGAAAAAGCAATGGGATGACGAAAATTACATAAAAAATGTAATTCCTATGATACAAACACAGTTATTGGATGAACTACATTTGTTAAGAACGAAAAGGGTTATAATAAGGATTGGAATGCACAAAATGACCTAAATGTTAATCGAATGACAAAAACGCACATATTGGATGAACTACATTCCTTGAGATCATTAAGTTATGAAAATAAGAATTGGGATGCACAAAATGACCTAAATGTTAATCCAATGTGACAAACACACTTATTGGACGAACAACATTGGTTAAGAACGAAAATGTGTTAGAAAACCCCATGGGATGATGAAAATGACAAAAATAATAATCCAATGACACAAACGCACTTATTGGATGAACTACATTCGTTAAGAACGAAAAACGATATGATAAGCTTTGGGATGCACAAAATAACCTCAACTTTAAACCCATGACAAAAACGCACATATTGGATGAACTACATTTATTAAGAACGAAAAGTGATTAGAATAAGCCTTGGGATGCCCATAATTACCTAAATGATATTCCAATGACACAAACGCAGTTATTGGATGAACTGTATACCTTAAGAACAAAAAATGATTGGAATAAGCCTTGCGATGCACAAAATGAGGTAAATGTTAATCCAATGACACAAACACACTTATTGGATGAACCACATCCGTTAGGAACTAAAAGGGATTTGAAAAAGCATTAGGATACACAAAATGACCTAAATGTTAATCCAATGACTCAAACGCACTTATTGGAAGAACTACATTCGTTAGGAACGAAAACGGATATAATAAGCCTTGGGATGCACAAAATGACCTAAATGTTAATCCAATGACAAAAATGCACATATTGGATGAACTACATTCCTCCATAACGAAAAGTGATTAGAATAAGCCTTGGGATGCACAAAATTACCTAAATATTATTCTAATGTCACAAACACACTTATTGGATGAACCGCACTCCTTAAGAACGAAAAATGATAACAATAAGCCTCGGGATGAATAAAATGAGGTAAATGTTAATCCAATGACCCAAAAGCACTTATTGTAAGAACTACACTGATTAACAACTAAAATGGATTAAAATTAGCCTTGGGATGCACCAAATGACCTAAATGTTAATCGAATGACACAAACGCACTTATTGGATGCACTACATTAGTCAACAACAAAAATGGATTAGAATAAGTCTTGGGATACACAAAATGACCTAAATGTAAATCCAATGACACAAACGCACATTTTGGATGAACTACATTGGTTAAGAATGAAAATGGATTAGAAAAAGCCATGGGATGACGAAAATGACGTGTATGTTGATCCAATGACACAAACGCACTTATTGGATGAACTACATTCCTTAGAAACGAAAAGGGATTTCAATAAGCCTTGGGATGCAAAAAATGAAGTAAATGTTAATCCAATTAAACAAACGCACATATTGGATGAACTACATTTGATAAGAACGAAAACGGATTAGAATAAGACTTGGGATGCACAAAATGACGTAAATGTTAATGCAATGATACAAACGCACTTATTGGAAGAACTACATTGCTTAAGTACGAAAATGGATTAGAATAAGGCTTGGAATGCACAAAATGACGTAAATGTTAATCCAATCACACAAACGCACGTATTGGATGAATTACATTCGAGAAGAATGAAAAGGGATTTGAATAAGCCTTCGGATGCAAAAAAGGACTTAATTGTTAATCCAATGACACAAACGCACTTATTGGATGAACTACATTGGTTAAGAATGAAAAGTAATAAAGAAAAAGAATTGGGATACACAATATGACCTAAATGTTAATCCAATGACACGAACAAACTTATTGGATGAACTAAATTTGTTAATAACGAATATGGATTTAAATAAGCCTTGGAATGCAAAAAATGACAAAAATGTTCATCCAATGACACAAATACACTAGTTAGATGAACTACATTTGTTAAGAACGAAATGGATGAGAAAAAGAAATGGGATGACGAAAATGACGTAAATGTTAATCCAATGACACTAACATACTTATTGGATGAACTACATTCCTTAAGAACGAAAAGGAATTTCAATAAGCCTTCGGATGCACAAAATGACCTTAATGTTAATCAAATGACAAAAACGCACATATTGGTTGAACTATATTCCTTAAGAACGAAAATTGATTAGAATAAGCCTTGGGATGCAAAAAATCACCTAAATGATATTCCAATGTCACAAACACACTTATTGGATAAACCACATTCCTTAGGAAAGAAAAATATTTAAAATAACCCTTGGGATGCACAAAATGAGGTTAATGTTAATCCAATGGCACAAACGCACTTATTGGATGAGCTACATTCATTATGAACGAAATGGGATTTGAATAAGCCTTAGTATACAAAAAAATGAAGTAAATGTCAATCCAATCACACAAACGAATATATTGGATGAATTACATTCGTTAAGACTGAAAAAGTAATAAGAAAAAGAATTGGGATACACAATATGACCTAAATGTTAATCCAATGACACGAACACACTTATTGGATGAACTAAATTTGTTAATAACGAATATGGATTTAAATAAGCCTTGGAATGCAAAATATGACAAAAATGTTAAGAAAGAAAAGTTATTAGAATAAGCTTTAAGATGCATAAAATGATGTAAATCTTAATCCAATGACACAAACACACTTATCGGATAAACTACATTCGTCAAGAACGAAAAAGGGATTAAAATAAGCCTTGGGATGCACAAAATGACCTAAATGTTAATCAAATGACACAAACGCACATATTGGATGAACTACATTTGTTAAGAACGATAATGTATTAGAATAAGCGTTGGGATGCACAATATGATGTAAATGTTAACCCAATGACACACACGCACTTGTTGGAAGAACTACATTGGTTAAGATTGAAAATGGATTAGAATAAGTCTTGGGATGCACAAAATGTCATTAATGTTAATCAAGTCACAAAAACGCACATATTGGATGAATTACATTCGTTAAGAACGAAAAGGAATTTTAATAAGTGTGGCGAAGCACAACAAGACTTAAATGTAAATCCAATGACACAAACGCACTTATTGGATAAACTACAATGGTTAAAAACTAAAATGGATTAGAATAAGCCTTGGGATGCACCAAATGACCTAAATGTTAATCCAATGACATAAACACACTTATTGGATGAATTGCAATCCTTAAGAAAGAAAAGTTATTAGAATAAGCCTTGGTATGCATAAAATGATATCAATGCTAATCCAATGATACAAACGCACTTATTGGGTGAACTACATTGGTTAAGAACGAAACGTGATAAGAATAAGCCTCGGGATACAAAATATGACCTAAATGTTAATCTAGTGACACAAACCCACATATTGGATGAACTACATTTGTTAAGAACGAAAATGGATTAGAATAATGCTTGTGATGAACAAAATGACCTAAATGTTATTCCAATGACGCAAACAGACTTATTGTATGAACTGCATTCCTTAAGAACAAATAGTGATTAGAATAAGCCTTGGGATGCACAAAATGACGCAAATGTTAATCCAATGACACAAACAGACTTGTTGGATGAACTACATTCGTTAATAACGAATATGGATTTAAATAAGCCTTGGAATGCAAAAAAATGACCTAAATGTTATTCCAATGACACAAATGCACTTGTTGGATGAACTACATTCGTTAAGAACTAAATGGATTAGAAAAAGCAATGGGATGACGAAAATGAGTTAAATGTCAATCCAATGACACAAACGCACTTATTGGATGAACTACATTCCATAAGAACGAAAAGGGATTTAAATAAGCCATTGGATGCACAAAATGACCTTATTGTTAATCCAATGACACAAACGCACGTATTGCATGAACTACATTTGATAAGAAAGAAAACGGATGATATAAGAATTGGGATGTAGAAAACGACGTAAATGATAATCGATTGACACAACGTACTTATTGGAAGCACTATACTAGTTAACAACGAAAAAGGATTAGAATAAGGCTTGGGATGCACAAAATGACGGAAATGTTGATCCAATCCCAGAAACCCACAAATTGAATGAATTACATTCGTTAAAAACGAAAAGGAATTTGAATAAGTCTTGGGATGCACAAAATGGCTTAAATGTTAATCCAATGACCCAAACGCACTTATTGGATTAACTACATTGGTTAAGAACTATATTTGATTAGAAATAGCCTTGGGATGTACAAATGACCAAAATGTTAATCCAATGAAACAAACGCACTTATTGGATGAATTGCATTCCTTAAGAACGAATAGTGATTAGAATAAGCCTAGGGAGGCACAAAAAGAAGTAACTGTTAATCCAATGACACAAACCCACTTATTGGGTGAACTACATTCGTTAATAACAAAATTGGATTCAAATAAGCCTTGGGATGCACAAAATGAGGTAAATGTTAATCCAATGACACAAACGCACTAATTGGATTAGAAAAAGCTACGGGATGACGAAAATGAGATATATGTTAATCCAATGACACAAACGCACTAATTGGATGAACTACATTCCTTCAGAACGAAAAGTGATGAGAATTAAAATTGGGATGCACCAAATTACCTAAATGTTATTCCCATGACCCAAACGCACTTATTGGATTGACTACATTGGTTAAGAACTATATTTGATTAGAATAAGCCTTGGGATGTATAAATGACCTAAATGTTAATCAATTGAAACAAACGCACTTATTGGATGAATTGAATTCCTTAAAAACGAATAGTGATTAGAATAAGCCTTGGGAGGCACAAAAAGAAGTAACTGTTAATCCAATGACACAAACCCACTTATTTGGTGAACTACATTCGTTAATAACAAAATTGGATTTAAATAAGCCATGGGAAGCACAAAATGACCTAAATGTTAATCCAACGCACAAACGCATTTATTGGATGAACTACGTTGGTTAAGAAAGAAATTGGATTAGAAAAATCCAAGGGATGAGGAAAATGATATAAATGTTACTCCAATGACAGAAACGCACTTATTGGTTGAACTACTTTCGTTAAGAACAAAAAGGGATATAATAAGCCTTGGGATGCACAAAATTACCTAAATGTTAATCCAACGACAAAAACACACATATTTGTTGAACTACATTCCTTAAGAACGAAAAGTGATAAGAATAAGCCTTGGAATGCACAAAATCACCTAAATGTTATTCCAATGTCACTAACACACTGATTGGATGAACCGCATTCCTTAAGTAAGAAAATTTATTAGAATAAGCCTTGGGATGCACAAAATGAGGTAAATGTTAATCCAATGGCACAAACACACTTATTGGATGAACTACATTCTTTAAGAACGAAAAGAGATTAGAAAATACTATGGGATGACGAAAATGAGGTATATGTTAATCCAATGACACAAACGCACTTATTGGATGAACTACATTCCTTCAGAACATTAAATGATATGAATAAAAATTGGGATGCACCAAATTACCTAAATGTTATTCCCATGACACAAACACACATATTGGATGAACCACACTCCTTAAGAAAGAAAAATTAATCCAATGTTAATCCTTGGAACTCACAAAATGACCTTAATGTTAATCCAATGACACAAATGCACATATTGGATTCATTACATTTGATAAGAACGAAAATGGATTAAAATATGACTTGGGATGCACAAAATGACGTAAATGTTAATCCAATGACACAAACGCACTTATTGGAAAAACTACATTTGTCAAGTAAGAAAATGGATTAGAATAAGCCTTGGGATACACAAAATGACGTAAGTGTTATTCCAAACGCACATACTGGATGAATTACATTCGTTAAGAACAAAAAGGGATTTGAATAAGTCTTGGGATGCACCAAATGACTTAAATGTTAATCCAATGACACAAACGCACTTATTGGATTAACTACATTTGTTAAGAAATAAAATGGATTATAATAAGCCTGGGGATGCACCAGTTGACCTAAATGTTAATCCAATGACACAAACGCACTTATTGGATAAACTACAATGGTTAAGAACTAAAATGGATTAGAATAACCTTGGGATGCACCAAATGACCTAAATATTAATCCAATGACATAAACACACTTATTGGATGAATTGCATTCCATAAAAAAGAAAAGTTATTAGAATAAGCTTTTAAGATGCATAAAATGATGTAAATACTATTCCAATGACACAAATGCACTTATTGGATGAACTACATTGGTTAACAATGAAAAGTAATAAGAAAAAGAATTGGGATACACAATATGACCTAAATGATATTCCAAAGACACAAACACACTTATTGGATGAACTGCATTCCTTAAGAACAAAAATGGATATAATAAGCCTTTGGATGCACAAAATGATGTAAATGTTAATCCAATGACAAAAACACACATATTGGTTGAACTACATTCCTTACGAACGAAAAGTGATTAAAATAAGCCTTGGGATGCACAAAATGACCTAAATGTTATTCCAATGTCACAAACACACATATTGGATGAACCACACTCCTTAAGAAAGAAAAATTATTAGAATAAGCCTTCGGATGCACCGAATGACCTAAATGTTAATCCAATGACACAAACGCACTTATTGGATGACCTACATTGGTCAAGAATGAAAATGGATAAGAATAAGTCTTGGGATACACAAAATGACCTAATCCAATGTCACAAACGCACATTTTGGATGAACTACATTGGGTAAGAACGAAAATGGATTAGAAAAATCCATGGGATGAAGAAAATGAAGTATATGTTAATCCAATGACACAAAAGCACATATTGGATGAACTACATTTGTTAAGAACTATAATCTATTAGAATAAGACTTGGGATGGACAATATGACGTAAATGTTAATCCAATGACACACACGCACTTATTCGAAGAACCACATTGGTTAACATCAAAAATGGTTTAGAATAATCCTTGGGATGCACAAAATGTCATTAATGTTCATCCAATCACACAAGCGCACATATTGAATGAATTACATTCGTTATGAACGAAAAGGAATTTTAATATGCGTAGGGATGCACAAAATGACCTAAATGTCAATTCAATGACACAAACGCACTTATTGGATGAATTGCATACTTTAAGAACGAAAATTTATTAGAATAAGCATTGGGATGAATTACATTCCTTAAGAACAAAAACACACATATTGGATGAATTACATTCCTTAAGAACAAAAGGGGATTTGAATAAGCCTTGGGATGCACAAAATTACCTAAATGTTATTCCAATGTCACAAATTGTTAGAATAAGCCTTGGGATGAACAAAATGACGATAATGTTAATCCAATACACAAACGCACTTATTGTAAGAACTACACTAGTTAACAACTAAAATGGATTAGAATTAGCCTTGGGATGCACCAAATGACCTAAATGTTAATCGAATGACAGAAACACACTTATTGGATGAACTACATTGGTCAAGAACGAAAATGGATAAGACTAAGTCTTGGGATACACAAATGTTCATCCAATGACAAATTCACTTATTGGATGAACTACATTCATTAAGAACAAAAAGTGATTAGAATAAGCCTCGGGATGCACAAAATGACGTAAATGTTATATTAATTACACAAACGCGCTGATTGGATGAACTACATTCCTTAAGTACGAAAAGTGATTATTGGATGAACTTCATTCATTAAGAACAAAAATTGATTAGAATCAGCCTTGGGATGCACAAAATGACGTAAATGTTAAATTAATGACACAAACGTGCTTATTGGATGAACTACATTCCTTAAGTACGAAAAGTGATTAGAATAAGCCTTGGGATGCACAAAATGACGTAAATGTTCATCCAATGATACAAATGTACTTATTGGATGAACTACATTCCTTAAGAACGAAAAGTGATGAGAATAAAAATTGGGATCCACAATATCACCTAAATGGGAATTCAATCACACAAATGCACATATTGGATGAACTACATTTGATACGAACGAAAATGGATAAGAATAAGACTTGGGATGCACCAAATGAAGTAAATGTTAATCTAGTGACACAAACACACTTATTGGAAAAACTACATTTCTTAAGAACGAAAATGGATTAGAATAGGCCTTGGGAAGCACAAAATGAGGTAAATGTCAATTCAATGACACAAACACACTTATTGGATGAACTACATTCGTTGTTAACGAATATGAACTTAAATAAGCCTTGGAATGCAAAAAATGACCTAAATGATTATCCAATGACATAAACGCACTTGTTGGATGAACTACATTGCTTAAGAACAAAATGCATTAGAAAACGCAATGGGATAACGAAAATGACGTAAATGTTAATCCAATCACCCAAACCCACATATTGGATGAATTACATTCGTTAAGAATGAAAAGGAATTTGAATAAGTCTTTGGATGCACAAAATGACATAAATGTTAATCCAACGACACAAAGACACTTATTGGACAAACTACATTGGTTAAGAACTAAAATGGATTAGAATAAGCCTTGGGATGCACCAAATGACCTAAATGTTAATCCAATGACACAAACGCGCTTATTAGATGAATTGCATTCCTTAAGAACGAACAGTGATTAGAATAAGCCCTGGGAAGCACAAAATGAAGTAAATGTAAATCCAATAACTCAAACACACTTATTGGATGAACTACATTGGTTAAGAATTAAAATGGATTAGAATAAGCCTTGTGATGTACAAAATGACCTAAATGTTAATCCAATGACAGAAACGATCTTATTGAATGAATTGCATTCCTTAAGAACAAAAAGTTATAAGAATAAGCCTTGGGATGCATAAAATGATGTAAATGTTAATCTAATGACACAAACGCACCTATTAGATGAACTACATTGGTTAAGAATGAAAACTGATAAGAATAAGCCTTGGGATTCACAATAGGACCTAAATGTTAATCCAATGACACAAACACATATATTGGATGAACTACATTTGTTAAGAACGAAAATGGATGAGAATAATCCTTGTGATGCACAAAATGACCTAAACGTTATTTCAATTACACAAACGCCATTATTAGATGAATTGCATTCCTTAAGAATGATTAGTGATTAGAATAAGCCTTGGAATGCACAAATTGAGGTAAATGTTAATCCAATGACACAAACACACTTATTGGATGAACTACATTCCTTAAGAACGAAAAGGGATTTGAATAAGCCTTGGGATCCATAAAATTCCCTAAATGTTCATCCAATGACACAATAGCACTTTTTGGATAAACTACATTGGTTAATAACTAAAATGGATTAAAATAAGCCTTAGGATGCACCAATTGACTTAAATGTTATTCCAATGACACAAACGCACTTATTGGATAAACTACATTGGTCAAGCACGAAAATGGATTAGAATAAGTTTTGGGATACTAAAAATGACCTAAATGTTAATCCAATGACACAAACACACTTATTGGATGAACTACATACCTTACGAATGAAAATGGATTAGAATAAGCCTCTGGATGCAGAAAATGACCTAAATGTTATTCCAATTACACAAACGAACATATTGGATGAATTACATTCGTTAAGAATGAAAAGGATATGAGTATGCCTTGGGATGTACAAAATGACTTAAATGTAAGTCCAATGACAAAATCACAGTTATTGGATGAACTACATTCCTTAAGAACAAAAATGGATGACAATAATCATTGGGATGCATAAAAAGACCTAAATGTTAATCAAATGACACAAACGGACTCATTAGATGAACTACATTCCTTAAGAACGAAAAGTGATTAGAATAAGCATTGGGATGCACAAAATGATGTTAATGTTAATCCAATGACACAAACGCACTTATTGGATGCACTATATTTGTTAAGAACAAAAGGAATTTGAGTATGCCTTGGGATGCCCAAAACCACATAAATGTTAATCCAAGGACACAAAAGCACTTATTGGATGAACGACATTCGCTAATAACGAAAGTGTATTTAAATAAGCCTTAATATGTACTAAATGACCTACATCTTAATCCAGTGACACAAACGCATTTATTGGATGAACTACATTGGTAAATAACGAAAATGGATTAGTAAAAGCCATGGGATGACGAAAATGACGTAAATGTTACTCCAATGACACAAACGTAATTATTGGATGAACTACATTGGTTTAAAACAAAAAGGGATATAATAAGCCTTGGGAAGCACAAAAGATCCTAAATGTTAATCCAATGACAAAATGCACATATTGGGTGAACTTTATTCCTTATGAACATAAAGTGATTAGAATAAGCCTCCAAATGCACAAAATCACCTAAATGTTATTCCACTGACACAAATGGACTTATTGGATGAACTTCATTGGTTAAGAACGAAAAGTGATAAGAATAACCTTTGGGATGCACAAAATGACCTAAATGTTAATCCGATGACATAAACACACATATTGGATGAACTACATTTGTTAAGAATGAAAATGGATTAGAATAAGCCTTTGGATGCACAAAATAACCTAAATGTTATTCCAATTACACAAACGCGCTTATTGGATGAACTACATTCCTTAAGAACATATAGGAATTAAAATAAGCCTTGGGGGGCACAAAATGTGGTAAATGTTAATACAATGATACAAACACACTTATTTGATGAACTACATTCGTTAATAACGAAAATTGAAATAATAAGCCTTAGAATGCAAAAAATGACCTAAATGTTAATCCAATGACACAAACGCACTTATTGGATGAACTAGATTGGTTAAGAACAAAAATGGATTAGAAAAAGCCATGGAATGTGAAAATGACATAAATGTTAATCCAATGACACAAATACACTTATTGAACGAAAAGGGATTTGAGCAAGCCTTGGGATGCACAAAATAACGTAAATGTCAATTTAATGACACAAAAGCACATATTGGATGAACTACATTTGTTAAGAACGATCATGTATTAGAATAAGACTTGGGATGCACAAAATGATATAAATGTTAAACTAATGACACAAACGCACTTATTGGATGAACTACAGTGGTTAAGAAAGAAAAGTGATAAGAATAAGCCTTGGGATGCACAAAATCACCTAAATGTTAATCCAATGACACAAAAAAATTATTGGATAAACTACATTCGTCAGGAACTAAAAGGGATTTGAATAAGCCTTGGTATGCGCTAAATAACCTAAATATTAATATAATGACACCAACGCACATATTGGATGAATTACATTTGTTTAGAACGACAATCGATTAGAATAAGCCTTGGGATGCACAACATGACCTAAATGTTATTCCAATGACACAAACACACTTATTGGCTGAACTGCATTCCTTAAGAAAGGAGTGATAAGAATAAGCCTTGGGATGCACAAAATGAGGTAAATGTTAATCCAATGACACAAATACTGTTACTGGATGAACTACATTCGTGAATAATGAAAATTGGAATTAAATAAGCCTTGGAATGCAAAAAATGACCTAAATGTTAATCCAATGACACAAACACATATATTGGATAAAAATGGATTAGAAAAACGCACTTATTCGATGAACTACATTTCTTAACAGCGAAAAGTGATTAGAATTAGAATTGGGATGCACCAAATGACCTAAATGTTATTCCAATAACACAAACACACTTATTGAATGAACTACATTCGTTAAGAACGAATTGGATTTGCATAAGCCTTGGGATGCACAAATGACCTAAATGTTAATCCAATGACACAAACGCACAAATTGAATGAACTAAATTTGATAAGAACGAAAATGGATTAGAATAAGCCTTGGGATGCAAAAAATGACGTAAATGTTAATCCAATCACACAAAAGCACATATTGGACGAATTACATTGGTTAAGAGCGAAAAGGGATTTGAATAAGTCATGGGATGCACCAAATGACCTAAATGTTAATCCATAGACACAAACGCAATTATTGGATGAATTGCATTTCTTAAGAACGAAAAGTTTTAAGATTAAGCCTTGGGATACACAAAATGATTTAAATGTTAATCCAATGACACAAACGCACTTATTGGATGAACTACATTGGTTATGAACTAAAAGTGATACGAATAAGCCTTGGGATGCACAAAATGACGTAAATGTTAAACCAATGTCACAAACACACTTATTGGATGAACTACATTCCTTAAGAACGAATAGTGATTAGAATAAGCCTTGGGATGCACAAAATGGGTTAAATGTTAATCCAATGACACAAACACACTTATTGGATGAACTACATTCGTTAATAACGAATATTGATTTAAATAAGCCTTGGATTGCAAAAAATGACCTAAATGTTAATCCAATGACACAAACGCACTTGTTGGATCACTACTTTGGTTAAGTGTAAAAATAGATTAGAATAAGCCTTGGGATGCACAAAATGACGGAAATATTAATCCAATGAAATAAACACACTTATTTGATGAACTACGTTGGTTGAAAACGAAAATGGATTAGATTAAGCCTTGGGATGCACAAAATGACGTCAATGTTAATCCAAAGACACAAACGCCCATATTCGGTGAACTAAATTTGTTAAGAACGAAATGGGATTAGAATAAGCCTTGGGATACACAAAATGATGTAAATGTTAATCCAATGACACAGCTGCACTTATAGGATGAATCACATTCGTTATGAATGAAAACAGATTTGAATAACCCTTGGGATGCACAAAAAGGCGTAAATGTTAATCTAATGAAATAAACGTACTTGTTTGATGAACCGCGTTGTCTAAGAACTAAAATCGTTAGGAATGAAAAGTGATTTGATTAAACCATGGGATGCACAAAATGACTTTAATGATAATCCAATGACACAAATTAACTTATTGGATTAACTACATTCCTTACATAAAAAAAGGGATTAAAATAAGCCATAGGATGCACAAATTGACTGAAATGTTAATCCAATGATACAACCGCATTTATTGGATGAACTACATTCGTTAAGAACAAAAAAGAATTTTAATAAGCCTTGGGATGCACAAAATGACTTAAATGTTAATCCAATGACACAAATGGATTTATTGGACGAACTACATTCCTTAAGAACGAAAAGTGAGTAGAATAAGCCTGGGGATGCACAAAATGACATAAACGTTAATCCAATGACACAAACCCACTTATTGGATGAACTACATAGGTTCACAACAAAAATGGATTAGGATAAGCCTTCGGATGCACAAAATGACCTAAATCTTAATAAAATGACAAAAACACACTTAGGATGAACTACATTGGTCAAGAACGAAAATGGATTAGAATCAGCTTGGGAATACACAAAATTTCCTAAATGTTAATCCAATGACACAAACGCAAATATTGGATGAATTACATTCGTTAATAACAAAAAGGGATTTGAATAAGCATTGGGATGCACAAAATGACATAAATGTTAATCCAATGACACAAACACATTTATTGGATGAACTACATTCGTTAAGAACGAAAAGGGATTTGAATAATCCTTGGGATGCACAAAATTATCCAAATGTTAATCCAATGTCACACGCGCACTTATTGGATGAACTACATGTGTTAAGAACGAAAAAGGATTAGAATAAGCCTTGGGATCCACAAGATGACCTAAATGTTAATCCAATGACACAAACACACTTATTGGATGAACTACATTGTCTAAGAACGAAAATGGGTTAGAAAAATTCATAAGATGATGAAAATGACGTAAATGTTAATCCAATGACACAAACGCGCTGATTGGATCAACTACAATGGATAAGAACAAAAAGATATTCGAATATGCCTTTGGATGCACAAAATGAAAGAAATCATAATCCTATGACACAAAAACATGACTTAAATGATAATCCAATGACACAAACGCACTTAGTGGATGAACTACATTCCTTAAGAACGAAAAGTGTTTAGAATTAGCCTTGGGATGCATAAAATGACCTACATGTTAATCCAATGACACAAACACACTTATTGGATGAACTGCATTGGTTAAGAACGAAAATGGATTAGAAAAAGCCATGGAATGACAAAAATGAAGTAAATGTAAATCCAATGACACAAACACACTTATTGGATGAACAACATTCGTTAAGAACGAAAAGGGATTTGAATAAGCCTTAGGTTGCACAAAATGACCTAAATGTTAATACAATGACACAAACACACATCTTGGATGAATTACATTCGTTAAAAACGAAAAGGGATTTGAATAAGCATAGGGATGCACAAAATCACCTAAATGTTAATCGAACGACACAAACGCACTTATTGGATGAACTACATTGGTCAAAAACGAAAATTGATGACAATATGCCTTGGGATACACAAATAACCTAAATGATAATCCAATGACACAAATGCACTTATTGGATGAACTACATTGTTTAAGAACGAAAAGAGCTTAGAATATGCATTTGGATGCACAAATTGACAGAAATATTAATCCAATGACACAAACGCACATATTGGATGAATTACATTCGTTAAGAACAAAAATGGATTTGAATAAGCCTTGGGATGTACAAAATGACTTAAATGTTAATCCAATGACACAAATGCACTTATTGGATGAACTACATTCCTTAAGAACGAAAAGTGATTAGAATAAGCCTTGGGATGCAAAAAATGACCTAAATTTTAATCGAACGACATAAACACACTTATTGGATGAACTACATTACTCAGAAACGAAAATGGATTAGAAAAATCCATGGATGACGAAAATGAAGAAAATGTTAATCCAATGACACAAACGCACTAATTGGATGAACTACATTCGTTATGAAAGAAAAGGGATTTGAATAAGCCTTAGGTTGCACCAAATGACCTAAATGTTAATACGATGACACAAACGCACATATTGGATGAATTACATTCGTTAAGAAGGAAAAGGGATTTGAATAATCATTGGGATGCACTAAATGACTTAAATGTTAATCTAATTATACAAACCCATTTATTCGATGAACTACATTCGTTAAGAAAGAAAATGGATTTGAATAAGCCTTCGGATGCACGAAATGAATTAAATGTTAATCCAATGACACAAATGCACTTATTGGATCAACTTCATTGTCTTAGAACAAAAATGATGAAAATGACCTAAATAATAATCCAATGACACAAACGCAATTATTGGATGAAGTATACTGGTTAAGAACGAAAAGCATATCCACTTATTGGATGAACTACATTGGTTAAAAACTATACTGGGGTAGAATAAGCCATGGGATATACAAAATGACATAAATGTTAATCCAATGACACAAACGCACTTATTCGAAGAACAACATTCCTTAAGAACGAAAAGCGATTAGAATATGCCTTGGGATATACAAAATGACGTAAAAGTTGACCCAATGACAGAAACCTACTTTCTTGGATGAACTACATTGGTGAAGAACGAAAAGTGATTAGAATAAGCCTTGGGATGCACAAAATGACCTAAATGTTAATCCAATGACACAAACGCGCTTAGTGGATGAACTACATTACTGAAGAACGAAAAGTGATTACAATAAGCCTTGGCATGCATAAAATGACCTACGTGTTAATCCAATGAGACATACACACTTATTGGATGAACTGCATTGGTTAAGAACGAAAATGGATTAGAAAAAGCCATGGGATGACAAAAACGAAGTAAATGTTAATCCAATGACACAAACGCACTTATTGGATGAACTACATTCCTTAACAATAAAAAGTAATTAGAATAAGCCTTGGGATGTACACAATGACCTAAATGTTATTCTAGTGACACAAACGCATTAATTGGATGAACTACATTCGTTATGAACGAAAAGGGATTTTAATAAGCCTTAGGATGCACAAAATGACCTAAATATTAATACAATGACACAAACGCACAAATTGGATGAATAACATTCGTTAAGAATGAAAAGGGATTTGAAAAAGCATAGGGATGCACAAAATCACCTAAATGAGAATCCAATGACACACGCGTACTTATTGGATGAACTACAGGGGTTATGAACAAAAAGGGATTACAATAAGCCTTGGGATGTATAAAATGACTTAAATGTTAATCCAATGACACAAATGCACTTATTGGATGAACTACATTCCTTAAGAACGAAAAGTGATTAGAATAAGCCTTGGGATGCAAAAAATGACCTAAATTTTAATCGATCGACATAAACACACTTATTGGATGAACTACATTACTCAGAAACGAAAATGGATTAGAAAACTCCATGGATGACGAAAATGAAGTAAATGTTAATCCAATGACACAAACGCACTAATTGGATGAACTACATTCATTATGAACGAAAAGGGATTTGAATAAGCCTTAGGTTGCACCAAATGACCTAAATGTTAATACAATGACACAAACGCACATATTGGATGAATTACATTCGTTAAGAAGGAAAAGGGAGTTGAATAATCATTGGGATGCACTAAATGACTTAAATGTTAATCCAATGATACAAACCCATTTATTCGATGAACTACATTCCTTAAGAAAGAAAATGGATTTGAATAAGCATTGGGATGCACAAAATGACTTAAATGTTAATCCAATGACACAAATGCACTTATTGGATGAACTACATTCATTATGAATGAAACGGATTTGAATATGACCTAAATGTTAATACGATCACACAAACGAACATATTGGATGAATTACATTCGTTAAAAAGGAAAAGGGATTTGAATAAGCATTGGGATGCACAAAATGACTTAAATGTTAGTCCATTGACACAAACAGATTTATTCGATGAACTACATTCGTTAAGAACGTAAATGGATATGAATAAACCTTGGGATGCACAAAATGACTTAAATGTTAATCCAATGACACAAAAGCACTTATTGGATAAACTACATTGTCTTAGAACAAAAATGATGAAAATTACCTAAACAATAATCCAATGACACAAGCGCACTGATTTGATGAACTACACTGGTAAAGAACCAAAATGGATTAGAATAAGCCTTGGGATACACAAAATGAACTAAATGTTAATTCAATGACACAAACCTACTTATTGGATGAACTACATTGGTGAAGAACGAAAAGTGATTAAATAAGCCTTGGGATGCACAAAATAACCTTAATGTGAATCTAATGACACAATAGGAGTTATTGTTTGAACTACACTCGTTAATAACGAAATGGATTTGATTAAGCCTTGGGATGCACAAAATTATCTAAATGATAATCCAATGACCCAAACGCTTTTATTGGATGAACTTAATTCGTTAATAACGAAAATGGATTTGAATAAGCCTTGGGATGCACAAAATGACCTAAATGTTATTCCAATGACACAAACGCATTTATTGTATGAACTACATTGGTCACGAACGAAAATGGATTCAAAATGGGTTTGAATAAGCCTTGGGATACACAAATTGACTAAATGTTAATCCAATGACACAAACGCACTTATTGGATGTACTGTATTGTTTAAGAACGAAAAGTAAGTAGAATAAGCCTTGGGATGCAAAAATGACGTAAATGTTAATCGAATGATACAAACGCACTTAGTGGATGAACTACATTGGTTCAGAACAAAAATGGATTAGAATAAGCCTTGGGATCCACAAAATGACCTAAATGTTACTCCAACGACAAAAATTTATTTATTGAATGAACTACATTGGTTTAGAACTACAAAGGATTAGAATAAGCCTTGGGATGCACAAAATGACATAAATGTTAATCCAATGACACAAACGCACATATTGGATGAAATTCAATCCTTAAGAATGAATAGTGATTAGAATAAGCCTTGGGATGCACAAAATAACGGAAATGTTGATCCAATGATACAAACCTATTTATTGGACGAACTACGTTGGTTAAGAACGAAAAGTGATTAGAATAAGCCTTGGGATACACAAAATGACCTAATTCTTTATCCAATGACACAAACGCACTTATTGGATGAACTACATTGTTTAAGAACGAAAATAGATCGGAATATGCCTTTGGATGCACAAATTCACAGAATTATTAATCCAATGACACAAACGCACATATTGGATGAACTACATTCGTTAAGAACAATAAGTGATTTGATTAAGCCTTGGGTTGCACAAAATGACCTAAATGTTAATACAATGACACAAACGCACATATTCGATGAATTACATTCGTTAAGAACGAAAAAGGATTTGAATAAGCACAGGGATGCACAAAATCAGCTAAATGTTAATCGAACGACACAAACGCACTTATTAGATGAACTACATGGGTTATGAACGAAAAATGATTAGAATAAGCCTTGGGTTGCACAAAATGACGTAAATGTTAATCCAACGACAAAAACGCACTTATTGGATAAACTACATTGGTCAGAAACGAAAATGGATGAGAATATGCCTTGGGATACACAAAATGACCTAAATGTTAATCCAATGACACAAACACACTTATTGGTTGAACTACATTGTTTAAGAACGAAAAGAGATTAAAATATGCCTTTGGATGCACAAATTGACAGAAATATTAATCCAATGACACAAATGCACATATTGGATGAATAACATTCGTTTAGAACAAAAATGGATTTGAATAAGCCTTGGGATGTACAAAATGACTTAAATGTTAATCGAATGACACAAATGTACTTATTGGATGAACTACATTCCTTAAGAACGAAAATGTTATTAGAGTGCGGAAAAATATTAGCGGAAAAGTTATACAATAATTCCCAAACTAAGCAATTACATTTTCCAGTTCAAAATCTTATACATCAACTCGAACTGATCATGCACTAAGCTACAGTTGCCCGGTCTCTGCCACATCCTCTACAAGTCTCGTCTTCAGCCAGCTGTCCGTCCCTCTACGTTGTCCATAAAGACTCCGTATACAAATATGAAGGAAAACTAACGACGTCTCTGTCGTTAGTGTAACCGTCGGTGGGACGGGTTTTGGGTTCATTAGAGGGAAAAGCCAAATTTCCACAATAATAGTAACGGGTCATAAATCTCACAGTAACAAATATAACCATGGCATATCATAAAATTAATGATGATAAATAAAGATGCTCATTTTGAAATTTCATGACATGTATTTTTCAAAACAGCAACCAATTAATATGAAAAAATAAGTTGTAAGTACAGCCAACACTTCAGCATTCACAATCATTCATCAGAATTTCAGGATTTATAACGAACTTACACACATCAGTTTCCAATCATCATTATATAACCAAATTGTGATCCACCGGTCAATCACCCCGATGCAATATGTATATGCTCATGTATTCAACTTCTTGGAATTACCAAGGTGCAATCGCTCAGCAAACCAGCACAATCTAAATATGTTTGACTTTAACGGCCCTCAAGACTAGGTGCAATCGCTCAACAGATCAGCACCAGTGCAGTCGCTCAACAGACCAGCACAATTTAAATATGTTTGACTTGAACGGCCCTCAAGACCAGGTGCAATCGCTCAACAGATCAGCACCTGTGCAGTCGCTCAATAGACCAGCACGTTTTACGTATTTGAATGGACCACCACGAACACGCGGCCATTCCGTAGCCCGGATAGAATGGACCACCACGAACACGTGGCCGCTCTAAACACGAATAGAATGGACCACCACGAACACGCGGCCATTCCGTAGCCCACTACTGTGGTTATTACTTAACTTCGCGGACCATCACGATTACCATATTACTCTGTGGCCCATCGCGGTCACCACCTGACTATGAAATGCATGGACATGCAATGTTTTCTCTTCACTGAAAACAGTATGCAATATCAGAAAAAAAAAAACTCAGCCTTTCCATCATTTCACAAAAAACATCTCAACACAACCAATTTCATTATCATCACAACCATGATTAAACAGTCAAGCAATCATTAACAACAGTGTTTAAGACTGAGATTTCACAATTCCATTACATTATCTCACAATTCCATTGTTAATTATCATAAATCTTTCCCCCAACTCTTAAAATTCATACAACAGTGTTTAAGACTGAGATTTCTGGAAAATACGAATTTGTATTCGAATAAAGCTTCCTTGTATTCGAATACAGAAGCCAAATCAGTGCAGAATCAACACTCTGTATTCGAATACAGCCTTCTTGTATTCGAATACAAAGGCTGTCACAGTGCAAAACTAGTGTTTTTCCACTACATTAGTAAAGTCTCAGAAACTTAATCACCACCACTTCAAACCATCACAAAAATTTCATTTTAATTCATCATATACCTTCCCAATACTCCCCAACTCTTAGGGTTTATAAAAAAATGTTGAAAAACTTGGAATTTTTGAAAAACTCGAATCTGTATTCGAATACAGATCCCCTGTATTCGAATACAAAAGCTGAAACTGTAATTTCAACATTCTGTATTTGAATACAGCATGCCTGTAGTCGAACACAGAAGCCAAAAACAGTGTATATTCAGCATTTTTCCCACCATCATTGAAGTTTTTATTAAACTCATCCTCTCTTCTACAAAACTTTTCAAAAACTTCGTTTTAAATTGTTTCAAACCTTCCCCAACACATTAAAGTTCACATGACAGTGCTTAAAACTTGATTTGCTGGAAAAGACGAATCTGTATTCGAATACAGCTTCCTTGTATTCGAATACAGAAGCTAAAAACAGAGTTTCTGGAAAAACCCGAATCTGTATTCGAATACAGCTCCCTTGTATTCGAATATAGAAGCAAAAATTGTGAAAGTCAGCATCCTGTATTCGAATACGAGACTGTCGTAATCGAATACAGCTGCGAATACAGTGTTAAAATTTCGCTTCTGTATTCGAATACGACAGGGTCATAGCCGAATACAGAGGCTAAGTCAGAAGCAAAATTGTAACACCCCGAGTTTAAAACACAGCACGGGTGCATTTTTTTTTTTTTAAATTTAATAATTAAAATAAGTTTTCCCAAATTTATTTCAAAAGAATTAAAGTAAAGTTCTTCGTAAAATAGTACGTTATAGATTAATCAAATACTTCATCAGGATTATCACTAAGTACTTATCTTGGAAATTAGTTTTTTTTTAAACATTAATACATCCCAAAATATCATTGTCATAATACATCAACAGTAAATATCCGAGTACATGGTTCAGCGGAAAATAGTACAAAATTTCCAAAATAAGACAAATTACAATTTTAACCCAAAACCTAATACAATAAGTCTAACTGATCATGCGCTGAAGTTGCACTAGCACGGATTCCCTCCGCATCCCATGCAAGTCTCCTCTGACTCTGCAGCTCGCTTCGACGTGACCTCTTCCTCTTCCTCATCATACAGAGAAGGGTCGGTCTCCTCCGAAGTCAAGTGAATTCACACTCGTGGCCGCTTTGGCGGTGCCGGAATCTCGTAGTAGTCATCGGAAATCCTAGATGGATCGAGAATCTCAGTCGCTACTGGTCTCAGCTCATCACGCTTCTCTACCGCATCAGACTCATGTATCTCTCTTCCAATCACAGGTTTGGGAGTCACCACCCCTATAGTGGCCTCCGCCTCAACCCCTTTAGTAGGCTCCTCAGCATCGTCAAAAACTTCGTGCGCCTCTAATACCAGGCGGGAAGGCACGGGAAAATCTATGCTCGCGTGAGTGCGCTCTACGAAGTCTTCCACGCCATCTGTCCTACTTGTCCGCTCTAGCCACCCCGTATAAGTCGCTCTGCTTGAGAGTGGGTCAAAAGCCCAAGCAGTACGCGAGTAGCGGTCAAGGAAATTCAACGACGTTTCCGTCGTTCGGGTACCCACGGGCGGCGTGGGTTTGGGAGGCATCTGAGGGCAAAGCCCAAAGTCCACAACATATAGCAAGGGGTCACCGACCGAAAATAACAGATAATCACATAGCATATATTGCACAACAACATGTATAATCATGGTATAACATATGATGATGGGGAAATAATCATGCTCATTTGAAAATTTATGACTTTCATGCCTTTTCAAAACAGCAGTCAATGATTATGAAGTATGCGGTAAGTACAAACACACGTCAACAAAACACAATCATTAATTTAGAATTTCAGATTCTGGACAGCCCTCACACACATTAATTTCCAACATTCATCATATAAAACAATCGTGACACGCCGGTCAAATCCCTCAATGTAATGCATATATGCTCATGCATAATTTTCTTGGAATCACCAAGGTGCAGTCGCTCACAGACCAGCACAATTTAACGGCCCGCATGACCAGGGTGCAATCGCTCAATCAATCAGCACCAGTGCAGACGCTCAACAGTCCAGCACATCGTGCAGTCGCTCAACAGACCAGCATGTTTGACATCACCCAAGGTACAATCGCTCAACAGATCAGTACCTAGTGCAGACGCTCAACAGTCCAACACTCGTGCAATCGCTCAACAGATCAGCACGGGGTTGCGCATTTCAGGGTACAGACGCTCAATAGTCCAGTACCAGTGCAGACGCTCAACAGTCCAGCACTTATATACCAAAGTACAATCGCTCAACAGATCAGTACTTAGTGCAGACGCTCAACAGTCCAACACTCGTGCAATCGCTCAACAGATCAACACGTTGTTGCGCATTACCCTGTGGCCCATCACGGGTACCACTTGACTATGCAATGCATGAATAGGCAGTGTTTCACTTCTCTAGAAACAGAATGCAAAATCAGACAATTCATGCTCTTCATCATGTTTAAATATTTCAGCACAGTCATAAATAACAACATCATAATCATGATTAAACAGTCCATTAATCATTAACACTTTGAAAAGTTTTCCCAAACTCTTAAAATTCAATTACAGAGTTTAAAACTGAGGATTTCTGGAATTTTACGAATCTGTATTCGAATACAGCTCCTCTGTATTCGAATACAGAAGCCAAAAACAGTGCAGATTCACACTCTGTATTCGAATACAGCCCTCTAGTATTCGAATACACAGGCAGTCTTCGTGTGCAAAACCACATCTTTCACTATATCAGTAAAATCTAAAAACTCCATCACCACCACTTCAAAATGTCATCCAAAAGTTCCATTTAAATCCACTACAACATTCCCAGTATCCCCCCAAATACTCAGGGTTTTCAAAACATTCTTAAAACTTGAAATTTTCTGAAAACTCGAATCTGTATTCGAATACAGACCCCCTGTAGTCGAATACAGAAGCAGGAACTGAAATTTAACATTCTGTATTCGAATACAGCATGGCTGTAGTCGAATACAGGAGTTCAACCTTTGAAAAATTCAGCCTTTTCTCCCATGTCACTTAAAGGTTTTCAAACATCTTTCTCTCCTCTTTAAAACCATTTCACAGACATCTTTTCAAATCATTTAAACCTCCTCAGAGTTCCTCAACACTTCAAAACTCACATGACAGTGATTAAAACTTGTTTTCTAGAAAACACGAATCTGTATTCGAATACAGCTTCCTTGTATTCGAATACAGAAGCTAAAAACTGAGTTTCTGGAAAAACTCGAATCTGTAGTCGAATACAGCATGCCTGTAGTCGACTACAGATGCGAATAAAGTGTTTAAAATTTCACTTATGTATTCGAATACCACATGGTCGTAGTCGAATACAGAGGTTTAATCAGAAGCAAAAATCCTCCTTCTGTATTCGACTACGGGGGCTCGTAGTCGAATACAGGTTTTGAAAACTTAGGCAAAAACAGAACTTGACAGGTTGTATTCGAATACACTCATGTTGTATTCGAATACACCTTCGAAAAACCAATGAAATACTTCTTGTAACATCAATACTTTTTCAAACTATTCTTTAAAAATAACAATCAAACATCAAACGGATTCTGCACTTTTTCAAAACACTTCCCTCATTTAAAAGCCCTTTTCCTTTAAAAACCATCAACACCACCAGAATCACACAAAACAACCAGAATCAAAATCATCAATATCACCAAAATCACTCAACACAGAACAGACTCAGAGTCACCATCACCAAATCATTCAGATTTTCAAACCATCAGAACATCATTTAAACATTGCAGTTTCCTCACTCATCAGAACAAACATGCAAGTATTCAGTTTTCTCAAAACACCAGAATGACATGCAAATACTCAGCTTCATCAAACATCAGGATGACATGCAAGCACTCAGTTTTCTCAACAACAGAATGACATGTAAAACCTTTCAGCTTTCACCACACAATAGAATAACATGCAAGTATTCAGCTTTCATGATACCACAGAAACACATGCAAACATCACAGAACAACAAACCTCAACAGAATGCATTTTTGCATTTTAAGACTATTTTAAAAACAGTTTTATGACATGCATTTTAATCATCATTAAAATAACATGCAAACATTTTCCAGCTTTCACCCATAAGTAAAACAACATGTCTTATTAGAAAAACAGCCAGCAACAACCATCAGGATAATCACATATCAACAAAAATGCATTTTCTTTCAAAATGTCATTTTTCGAAAACAGTTTTTCTTTTAAAAACAGAACTGAAATAACACACATTCGTGGCCCTAATGCAGCTAAAAGATGGAAGGTGCCCTTACCCTTGTAGCGTGCTCTTCTATTTCTCTTGTTCCTATTGCGTTTCCTTTTCTGCGTCCAAAAACGGTGAAGCTGTTCCCTGAGTTTGCTGTTGCAAAACTGGGTTCTTTCTCTTCGTATTGAGGTGGGGATTAACTTTACTACTGGGGGTTTGATGGTTTGATGGTTGGAATTTCAGTTAATGGTGTTTGAAGGAATTTCCCTCTCTTCAAATTTGAATTCGGGAATGACAGAAACAGAGACAGAATGGGAGGGGAGATGGAGTTGGTACATGCAATATGGGCAGTAAGGAGGAAGGAATGGTGTTCTGACTTCATCATCTTTCTCACTCCTATTTATAGACTCTCTTGGTGCCACCTCACTTGCCACATGTCTCATTTTCGAGCTTTTTAATTGTCTTGGAATTAGCCACTAATCCTTACTTAATGGTCCAATTAATTTAATTACTTCAAATTAAATTAATTTAATTCTTCACCCAATAATTTTAATTCAAACATCAAAATAAATATTTATATGTATATATATATATTCACTTCAATCATACATATATTAAATATTTACAATAATTCCCAAAATACCCTTGACAATAATTCCAAAATTAATATTTAAAATTAAGGATCTTACAAAAATCCTTCCTCTGTATTCGAATACAGAGGCCCGTATTCGAATACAAGTTTGAAAACTTGAGCAAAACAAAAACTTGGCAAGCTGTATTCGAATACACTCATGTTGTATTCGAATACACCTTCGAATTCAGTGAAAATTTCCTGAGACTTCAACACATTTTCAAAGTGTTTCCTTTGAAAAATCCGCAAAACACCAAAACAGATTCAACACTCTTTGGAACCACAAAACTCAGGCTTTTTCATCAATACATATTTTCCAGAAGAAAACACTTTCATCATTTTAAACCCTTTTATTTTGAAAACATCAACAACACCAGATCATTGATCACAGTTTTGCTCAAACAATTCAAACAGAATGTCAACCACAACAAAAGACATTTTGAACCATTTACATTCTGATCATTTCTCAAAACACTTGCAAAGCATTTCCAGCTTTCTCACACAAACAGAACAACATGCAAAGCATTTCAGCTTTCTCACACAAACAGAATCAACATGCAAAGCATTTCAGCTTTCTCACACCATCAGAACGACATTAACACATTCAGCCAAACAGCAAGCATCACATAGCAGCAATACACCAACAGAATGCATTTTCGCATTTTAAAACAACTTTCAAAACAGTTTTATGAACAGGAATTTTAATCATATTCAAAATAACATGCAAGACATTTTTCCACTTTCCCACATAAACAAAACAACTTCAGTGCATTCAGCCCAAACAACAATAATCACAGAACTTTTAAAACATCACAGAATGCATTTTTTTTATTTCTTTCAATCAACAGGCAAAACAATTTTCCTACAAAAACAATAATGAAAACACCAGTATTCCATGACAGTTATGCACTTATAGCCCTAATGCAACTAGAAAGTGGAAGGTGCCTTTACCCTTGTTGCGTTTATGCTGCTTCTCACGTTTCTGCTTTCGTTCCCGTTCACGCGTCAAAAATCGGCGAAACTCCTGCTTGCGTTTGCTGCTACGAAACTAGGTTCTCTAGCTCCGGAATGATGAGGGGAACAACTTTTCTACTGGGGGTTTGTTGGTTTGGTGCTTAGATTTCCAATTATGGTCACTTTTGAGGAACTCCCTCTTTTCTTTTTTTGAATCGTGCTGGAAACAGAAACAGAATGGGAGGGAAGGGATACTGTTAAATGCAGTATGCGCAGTGAGGGAGGAGGAATGGTATTATGATTTCACCATCCTTCTCACTCCTATATATAGGCTTGTGGGGGTGCCACCTCACCCGACACTTGTCTGATTTTCAACACTTAACCCGTCTCGTCGTAATTAGCCGATAATCCCTTAATTAACTGTCCGTTAATTTAATTACTCGTAATTAAATTAATTTATTCTTAATCCAATAATCTTAATTTATCTTCCAAAATAAATATTTATATATATATATATATATTTACTCAAAACATACATATATTAAATATTTTACAATATCCCCAAAATACACTTAATATTAATTCGATAATTTTAATTCTTAAATTTAAGGGTCTTACATTACTACCCCCCTTAAATTAGTTTCGTCCTCGAAACTACATGTCCATAAACAACTAAGGATATTGTTCCCTCATCTTACTCTCCAATTCCCAAGTCGCGTCTCCCGTAGTCGGATTCCATATCACTTTGACTAGTGGGTCTTCCTTGTTTCTCAACTGTTTAATCTTCCTGTCTTCAATCCTTATAGGGAATACTTCAAATGACAGGTTATCCTTCAGCTGAATAGTATCTAGTTCGATCACATGTGACGGGTCTACAATGTATTTCCTGAACTGCGACACATGAAATACGTTGTGAATATTGGACAGTATGGGAGGTAAAGCAATCCGATAGGCCAAAGGTCCAATTCGTGCAGTAATCTGGTAGGGTCCAATGAATTTCAGAGTCAACTTTCGTGACTTAATAGCTCTGCCAACACCAGTTATAGGCATAACCCTTAGAATTACATGATCACCTCTGCTCGAATTCCATAGGTCTGCGACGCTTGTCCGCATAACTCTTCTGACAATCTTGTGAAACTTTCATTTTCTCTTGTATCCTCTTGATTTTCTCTGTAGTCTGTTTTACCATATCAGGTCCAACAATCATACTCTCTCCGTCCTTATACAAGCATAAAGGCGTTTGACACTTGTGTCCATATAAAGCCTCATAGGGTGCCATTCCAATACTTGCGTGGAAGTTGTTGTTGTAAGTAAATTCAATCAATGGAAACACCTCATCCCAGTTTCCTGTCATCCAACACACATGCTCTTAATAGATCTTCCAAGGACTGGTTTTTTCTCTCATCTGTCCATCTGTTTGTGGATGATAAGCTGAACTCAATTTCAGTTTCGTTCCCAAAGCTTCATGCAGCGCTCCCCAAAAATGAGATGTGAACTTTGGGTCACGGTCCGATACTATACTCGATCGAACTCCATGTAATCTCACAATCTCAGAAATGTAGATTTCCGTCAGCTTATCTACTTTATAAGTGGTCCTTACCGGTAGGAAATGTGCGGACTTTGTCAATCGATCCACTATTACCCAAATTGAATCATTCTTTTTCCTTGTCTTGGGTAGTCCTGTTATAAAATCCATGGAAATGCTATCCCATTTCCATTCCGGTATATCCAAAGGTTGCAACATTCAAGCAGGTCGTTGGTGTTCCACTTTCGCTTTCTGACAAGTCAAACAAGCCGATACGTACTCCGCTATGTCCCTCTTCATTCATGGCCACCTGTAATTCTATCTTAAGTCCTGGTACATCTTGGTCGCTCCAAGATGAATACTCAATTTGCTCTTATGAGCTTCTTCCAAAATCATTCTTCTCATATCTGCAACTTTCGGTACACAAGTTCGTCCATTACATCTCAGAATATTATCTGGTCCGACCCTAAACTCAGTTGTCTGTCCTTGCGATATCAGATTCCTCTTTTCTTGGATCAATGTGTCATCTTGCAAGTTTGCAATCTCCTCAAGTAGACCACTCGAAATTGTTATCATTCCACACTTTAAAATTCCTGGTGCAAACTTTACGTCCAAATGTAGATCTCTAAATGCTTCCCACAACTCCTGTTGTGTGGCCACTATCATTGAAGATACTGACACACTCTTCCGACACAATGCGTCAGCCACCGCATTGGCATTTCTAGGGTGGTACTGCAATGAAAAGTCAAAATCGTTGAGAGTCTCCATCCATCTTCTCTGACGCATGTTCAATTCCTTCTGATCGAACAGATACTTCAAGCTTTTATGGTCACTAAACATCATGAACGTGCATCCATATAAGTAGTGCCTCCAGACCTTTAATGCAAACACTACTGCAGCAAGCTCTAAATCATGGGTAGGGTAGTTTCGTTTGTGACTTTTCAATTGCCTTGAGGCATAGGCTAGAGCTTTCTTGTGTTGCATCAAAACACATCCCAGACCTTGGTGAGATGCATCACAGTATACTTCATATGGTTCCTCTGGTTGTGGCAAGACCAATACTGGTGAGGTTGTCAACTTTTCCTTAAGCAACTGAAAACTTTCCTCACACCTCTTCGTCCATGCAAACGGCTGATTCTTTCTGGTGAGTTGTGTCAAAGAAGCTACAATCTTAGCAAATCCTTCGATAAATCTGCTGTAGTATCCTGCTAGTCCGACAAAACTTCGTATGTCTGTGATAGTCTGGGGCTGTTTCCAGGCAAGGATTGTCTCAATCATCGTTGGATCTACCGCGATTCCTTCTTTTGTTATCACATGTCCCAAGAAGTTCACTTTCTTTAGCCAAAACTCGCACTTCGACAAATTGGCATACAATTGCTTCTCGCGTAAGACTTCAAGGACTTGGCATAGGTGCTCCTCATGTTCTTCTTCATCCTTTGAATAAATCAAAATATCATCGATGAACACCACCACAAATTTATCCAGAAACGGGCTGAAGATTCTATTCATATAGTCCATAAATATTGCTGGTGCATTCATAACTCCAAAAGGCATAACGAGATATTCATAGTGTCCGTAACGAGTCCTGAAAGCAGTCTTTTGAATATCTCCTTCTCTTACCCGAATCTGATGATCTCCTGACTTCAAATCGATATTTGAAAACATCGCGGCTCTTCTCAATTGGTCCATCAAATCATCGATGCGTGGTAAAGGATAACGATTCTTAATAGTTACCTTGTTAAGTTGCCTATAATCCACACATAAGCGCGAACTTCCATCCTTCTTCTTAACCAATAACACCGGAGCTCCCCATGGCGACACACTTGATCTGATAAATCCTTTCTCCAATAAACCTTCAATTTGACCCTTAAGCTGGCTTAATTCCAATGGCGACATCCGGTACGGCGCAAATAAATTAGGTCCAGTTCCTGGGTGCAAATCAATGAAGAACTCCACCTCTCTTACTGGGGGTAATCCTGGAATTTCTGTTGGAAATACATCCGGATATTCTTTGACTAACACCACATCTTCTATGTTTACATCCATCTTGGTTTCCATGTTAGCCAATGATAAAATTTCCTGAGTTCCTTCTCTCAGTGATACTTCGAGTTTGTTAGCAGCCAAATACCGAACGACTCCAGGTTCGGGGAAAAGAACTAATTTTCGAGCGCAATCCAAAACTACATAATTATACGTCATCCAATCCATGCCGAGAATGATCTCGAGTGGTTGTAGGGGTAGACAGATTAAATTAACCAAGAAATCCCAATTCTGAATCGTTACAGTACAGTGTAAACATGCAGAGTTTACAGTCAAAGTCTTAGCAGGTGTGGAAACAACCAAATCAAAAGGAAAAGCAGACACAGACAACTTCAAACGATTCACACAGTCCATAGCAATGAAAGAGTGGGTTGCCCCCGAATCAAAAAGTGCAGTTATGGTGTTACCTGCTGTAAGACCCTTAATTTTTAATTAAAATTATGGAATTAATTTTAAGTGTATTTTGGGGATATTTGTAAAATATTTAATATATGTATGTTTTGAGGAAATATATATATATAAATATTTATTTTGGAAGATGAATTAAAATTATTGGATTAAGAAAAAATTAATTTAATTACGAGTAATTAAATTAACGGATAGTTAATTAAGGGATTAGCGGCTAATTGCGACGAGACGCGTAAAGTACTGAAAATCAGACAACTGTCGAGTGAGGTGGCACCACAGAAGCCTATAAATAGGAGTGAGAAGGATGCTGAAATCAGAACACCATTCCTCCTCCCTCACTGCCCATACTGCATGTAACAGTACTTATTTCTTGGCCAATCCTGTTTCACTTAAATAAAAACCGTATCTTGTTTACTTCAGATTGCATTTGAAAATTCTATTGTCCAATCTTATTTCTTTTAATTTCAAACCATATCTTTTTAAGATCCAGATTGCATTCAAATTTCTTCAAGTCTTTAGTGATTTTTTTGAATCAAATCCCCTTAATACTTTGATCAAATTTCTATCAGAATTTAATCATGTCTTCTTCAAATTTTAATCAAGTCTTCACTGATTTGCATCATGATTTAAATTTTGGACCGTATGATCTTCTGATCTCGACCAACTCTGGACCAGGTGATTTGATCTGTACCATTATGTGATCCTCTAATCTGGACCATTGATCCTCTAATCTAGATCATTGATCTTTTATTCTGGACATTTATCCTCTAATATGGACAATTGATCTTCTAATCTGGATCATTGATCTTTTAATCTGGACATTGATCTTTTAATCTGGATAATTGATCTTTTAATCTAGACATTGATCTTTTAATCTGGACCATTGTTATTTTAATCTGACCATTTATATTTTAATTTGGACATTTATCCCTGGATTTGGACCAATTCGGATTAAATCTGGACTAAGTCTTATGTTCTGGACAATTATATCTTTTGATATGGACCAAGTTTTATGTTCTGGACCATGCTATCTTCTGGTTTGGACCAAGTCATTTGTTCTGGCTCAGTTATCTTCTGGTCTGTACAAAGTTTAGACTGAGTCTTATATCCACGACCATGCTATCTTCTGGTCAGGATTAAGTCTAGACCAAGTCTCACTTATGTTTCCTTCTTGTTTGGACCAGGTCTCCCTTTGACAAGCTTCTTTCTGGTCTGGAAAAGGTCTCCTTCTGGACTCTGCTGCCTTTCTGTTTTGGGCCAAGAAATACATCATCTGATGATGTTTTTCCTTCCCTTTGATGATATCCTCTGACTGATGCTATCCTCTGATGTTTGCCTTTGATGGCATCCTCTGATATCCTCTGGAGGTGTATCCTCTGGTGACATCCTCTGGTATCCTCTATAGGTGTATCCTCTGGTATCCTCTAGTACCCTCTAGATGTTTCCTCTGGCCGAAACTTCTGGTGACATTTTTATCCTCTGGTGGTGTCATCCTCTGATTTTGCACAGCCTCTGATTTATTCTTCTAAGTTAAAATATAATTTACATAAAATACTTTTGTTAACATCAAAACATTAATTGAAAGAACCAACTTGGTTCCAACATTAACTACATTCGTTAAGAACCAAAAGGGATTTGAATACGCCATGGGATGCACAAAATGACCTAAATGTTAATCTAATAACGCAAGCGCACTTATTGGACGAACAACATTGGTTAAGAACGAAAAGGGATTAGAATAAGCCTTGGGAAGAACAAAATGACCTAAATGTTAATCCAACGACACAAACAAACTTATTGGATGAACTGCATTGGTTAGAAACGAAAATGGATTTGTATAAGCCTTGCGATACACAAAATGACCTCAATTGACACAAACGCATTTATTGGATGAACTACTTTGGTGAAGAATGAAAAGAGATTAGAATATGCCTTTGGATGCACAAAATGACAGAAATGTTAATCCAATTACACAAACGCACATATTGGATGAATTACATGCGTTAAGAACAAAAAATGGATTTGAATAAGCCTTGGATGCACAAATTGACTTAAATGTAAATCCAATGATACAAACGCACTTATAGGATGAACTACATTGCTTAAGAACGAAAAATGATTAGAATAAGCCTTGGGATGCATAAAATGTCCTAAATGTTAATCCAATGACACAAACGCACTTATTGGATGAACTACATTGGCTAAGAACGAAAATGGATTAGAAAAAGCCATGGGATGAAGAAAAAGAAGTATATGTTAATCCAATGACAAAAACGCACTTATTGGATGAACTACATTCCTTAAGAAAGAAAAGTGATTATAATAAGCCTTGGGTTGCACAAAATGACCTAAATTTTATTCCAATGACACAAACACACTTATTGGATGAACTACATTCGTTCTGAACGAAAAGGGATTTGACTAAGCCTTAGGTTGTACAAAATGACCTAAATGTTAATCGAATGACACTAACGCACATATTGGATGAATTACGTTTGCTAAGAATGAAAAGGGATTTGAATAAGCATTGCGATGTACAAAATGACCTAAATGTTAATCCAATGACACAAACGTACTTATTGGATGAACTACAATGGTCAGGAACGAAAATGGAATAGAATAAGCCTTGAGATACACAAATTGACGAAAATTTTAATCCAATGAAACAAACGCACATAATGGATGAACTATATTCCTTAAGAACGAAATGTAAGTAGAATAAGCCGTGGGATGCACAAAATGACGTAAATGTTTATCTAGTGACACAAAACCACTTATTGGATGAACTACATTCGTTAAGAAAGAAAAGGGATAAGAATAAGCCTTGGGATGCACAAAATGATCTAAATGTTAATCCAATCACACAAACGCACTTATTGGATGAACTACATTCGGTATGAATCAAAAGGGATTTGAATAAGCCTTTGGATGCACAAAATGACCTAAATGTTAATCTAATGACACAAGCAAACTTATTGGCTGAACTACATTGGTCGGAAACGAAAATGGATTAGTATAAGCCTTGGGATACACAAAATGACCTAACTGTTAATCAAATGAGACAAACACATTTATTGGAAGAGCTACATTGGTGAAGAATGAAAAGAGATTAGAATATGCCTTTGGATGCACAAAATGACAGAAATATTAATCCAATTACAAAACCACACATATTGGATTAATTACATTCGTTAAGAACAAAAATGGATTTGAATAAGCCTTGGGATGTACAAAATGACTTAAATATCATCCCAATGACACAAACGCAATTATTGGTTGAACGGCATATTATAAGAACCAAAAGTGATGAGAATAAGCCTTAGGATACATAAAATGACCTAAATTTTATTCCAATGACACAAACACACTTATTGGATGAACTACATTCGTTTTGAACGAAAAGGGATTTGAATAAGCCTAAGGATGCACAAAATGACCTAAATGTTAATCCAATGACACACGCACATATTGGATGATTTACATTCGTTAAGAATGCAAAGGGATAAGAATAAGCCTTGGGATGCACAAAATGACCTAAATGTTTATCCAATCACACAAACACACTTATTGGATAAACAACATTGGTTTAGAATGAAAATGGATTAGAACAAGCCTTGGGATGCACAAAATGACATAAATGTTAATCCAATGACCCAAACGCACATATTGGATGAATTGCAATTCTTAAGAATGAAAAGTGATTAGAATAAGCCTTGGGATGCACAAAATGACGTAGATGTTAACCCATTGACACAAAAGAACTGATTTGATGAAATACATTCGTTAAGCACGAAAAGGGATAAGAATAATCCTTGGGATGCACAAAATGACCTAAATGTTAATCCAATCACACAAACGCACTTGTTGGATGAACTAGATTGGATAATAGCAAAAATAGATTAGAAAATGCCATGGGATGACGAAAATGAAGTAAATGTTAATCCAATGAATGAGTAAGCCTTACGAACGAAAAGTGATTAGAATAAGTCTTGGGAAGCACAAAATGACCTAAATTTTATTTCAATGACATAAACGCACTTAATGGATGAATTGGATCGTTATGAACGAAAAGGGATTTGAATAAGCCTTAGGTTGCATAAAATTAGCTAAATGTTTATCCAATGACACAAACGCACATATTGGATGAATTACATTTGTTAAGAACGAAGAGGGATTTTAATAAGAATTGGGATGCACAAAATGACTTAAATGTTAATCCAATGACACAAACACGTTTATTGTATGAACTGCATTCGTTAAGAATGAAAAGGGAGTTGAATAAGACTTTGGAGGCACAAAATGACTTAAATGTTAATCCAATGACACACGTGCACTTGTTGTATGAACTACATGGGTTATGAACGAAAAGAGATTAGAATAAGGTTTGGGATGCACAAGATGTCCTAAATGTTAATCCAATGACACAAATGCACTTATTGGATGAACTACATTGTCTAAGAACGAAAATGGGATAGAAAAAGCCTTAGGATACACAAAATGAACTAAATGTTAATCCAATGACACAAATGCACTTATTGGATGAACTACATTGGTTAAGAACTATAAGGGATTTGAATAAACCTTGGGATGCACAAAATGACATAAATGTTAATCCAATGACACAAACGCATTTAATGGATGAATTGCATTCCTTAAGAATGAAAAGTGATTAGAATAAGCCTTGGCATGCAAAAAATGACGTAATTGTTGATCCAATGACACAAACCTACTTATTGGATGAACTACATTGGTTAAGAACGAAAAGGGATTAGAATAAGCCTTGGGATGCACAAAATGATGATAATGTTAATCGAATGACACTAACGAACTTTTAGGATGAACTACACTCTTTAATAACAAAAATGGATTTGAATAAGCCTCGGGATGAACAAAATGATCTAAATGTTAATCCAATGACACAAACGCACTTATTGAATGAACTTCATTCGTTAATAACAAAAATGGATTTGAATAAGCCTTGGGAAGCACAATTTGACCTAAATGATAATCCAATGACACAAACGCATATATTGGATGAATTGCATTCTTTAAGAACGAAAAGTTATTATTATAAGCCTTGGAATGCAAAAAATGACGTAAATGTCAATCCAATGACACAAATGCACTTATTGGATGAACTACATTGGTCAGAAACGATAATGGATTAGAATAAACCTTGGGATACACAATATGACCTAAATGTTAATGAAATGACACAAATGCACTTATTGGATGAACTACATTGGTTAATAACGAAAAGAGATTAGAATATGCCTTTGGATGCACCAAATGACATAAATGTTAATCCAATTACACAAACGCACATATTGGATGAAATACATTCATTAAGAACAAAATTGGATTTGATAAGCATTGGGATGCACAAAATGACTTAAATGTTAATCCAATGACGCAACCGTACTTGTTGGATGAACTACATTCTATTAGAACGAAAAGTGATTAGAATAAGCCTTGGGATTCATAAAATGACCTAAATGTTAATCCCATGACACAAACGCACTTATTGGATGAACTACATTGGTTAAGAACGAAAATGGATTACAAAAAGCCATGGGATGACGAAAATGAAGTAATTGTCAATCCAATGATAGAAACGCACTTATTGGATGATCTACATTCCTTAAGACCGAAAAGTGATTATAATAAGTCTGGGAATGCATAAAATGACCAAAATTTTATTCCAATCACACAAACGCTTTTATAGGATGAACTACATTCGTTATGAATAAAAAGTTATTTGAATAAGCCTTAGGTTGCACAAAATGACCTAAATGTTAATCCACTGACACAAACAGACATATATGATGAATTACAATCGTTAAGAACCAAAAGGGATTTGAATAAGCATTGGGATGCACAAAATGACCTGAATGTTAATCCAATGACCAAAACACACTTATTGGCTAAACTACAATGGTCAGGAATGAAAATGGATTAGAATAAGCCATGGGATACACAAATTGACGTAAATTTTAATACAATGACACAAACGCACATATTGATTGAACTATATTCCTTAAGAACGAAAAGTAAGTAGAATAACCCTTCGGATGGACAAAATGAAGTAAATGTTACTCCAATGACACAAACACACTTATTGGACGAACTACAAACATTAAGAACCAAAAGAGATTTGAATAAGCTTTCGGATGCACAAATTGACTTAAATGTTATTCCAATGACACAAGCGCACTAATTGGGTGAACAACATTGGAACGAAAAGGGATTAGAAAAAGCATTGGGATACACAAAATGACCTAAATGTTAATCCAACGACACAAACATATTTATTGGATGAACTACATGTGTCTGAAATGAAAATGGATTAGAATAAGCCTTGGGATACACAAAATGGCTTAAATGTTAATCAAATGACACAAACGCACTTATTGGGTGAACTACACCGGTTAAGAACGAAAAGTGATTAGAATATGCCCTTGGATGCACTAAATGACAGAAATGTTAATCCAATTACACAAACGCACTTATTGGATGAACTACATTGTTTAAGAATGAAAATGGTTTAAAAAAAGCCATGGGATGACGAAAATGAAGTAAATGTTAATCCAATGACACAAACGCACTTATTGGATGAACTACATTTGTTATGAATGAAAAGGGATTTGAATATGCCTTAGGTTGCACAAAATGACCTAAATGTTAATCCACTGACACAAACGCACATATTTGATGAATTAGATTCGTTAAGAACGAAATGGGATTTGAATAAGCATTGGGATGCACAAAATGACCTAAATGTCAATCCAATGACACAAGCGCACTTATTGGATGGACAACATTGGTTAAGAACTAAAAGGGATTAGAATAAGCCTAAGGATGCAAAAAATGACCTAAATATTAATCCAACGACACAAACATACTTATTGGATGAACTACATTGGTCAGAAACGAAAATGTATTAGAATAAGCCTTGAGATACATAAATTGACGTAAATTGTAATCCAATGAAACAAACGCACATATTTGATGAACTATATTCCTTAAGAACGAAATGTAAGTAGAACAAGGCTTGGGATGCACAAAATGACTAAATGTTAATCCAGTGACACAAAAGCACTTCTTGGATGAACTACATTTGTTAAGAACAAAAAGGGATAAGAATAAGCCTTGGGATGCACAAATTGACCTAAATGTTAATCAAATCACACAAACGCACTTATTGGATGAACTACATTTGTTAAGAACCAAAAGGGATTTAAATAAGCCTTGGGATGTACAAATTTTCCTAAATGTTAATCCAATGACACAAGTGCACTTTTTGGATGAACAACATTGGTTAAGAACGAAAAGGGATTAGAATAAGCCTTGGGATGCACAAAATGACCTAAATGTTATTCCAACGACACAAACAAACTTATTGGCTGAACTACATTGGTCAGAAACGAAAATGGATTAGAATAAGCCTTGCGATACACAAAATGACCTAAATGTTAATCAAATGACACAAACGCACTTATTGGATGAACTACATTGGTTAAGAATGAAAAGAGATTAGAATATGCCTTTGGATGCACAAAATGACAAAAATGTTAATCTAATTACACAAACGCACATATTGGATGAATTACATTCGTTAAGAACAAAAATGGATTTGAAAATTCTTTTCGATGCACAAAAGGAAGTAAATGTTAATCCAATGACACAAAGAACTTATTGGATGAACTACATTTCTTAAGAACCAAAAGTGATTAGAATAAGCCTTAGGATGCATAAAATGACCTAAATTTTTTCCAATGACATAAACGCACTTATTGGATGAACTGCATTCGTTATGAACAAAAAGGGATTTGACTAAGCCTTAGGTTGCACAAAATGACCTAAATGTTAATCCAATGATACAAATGGAGTTATAGGATGAAGTAGATTGGTTAAGAAAGAAAAGCTACCCAACTACAGTTCATGTCAAGAAGATTATATGAAACTTACCAACCAAGTGGAAACCAATGGTTACTGCAGTTTAGCAAGCCAGAGATCTGAATAACTTAAGACTTGAAGACTTGATCTGCTCACACAAGTCTCATGAAATAGAACTGGAAGCATATGAACCAAAGAAGAAGAAGAATTTGGCCCTGAAGTCAAAACAGAAGAAAGCTGCAAAGGTAGCACAAGAATTAGAGGATAGTGACAGTAATTGTGATGATATGGCTTACTTAACCAAATAGATGGTTAAGATATGGGAAAAAAGGAAGAGGAAAGCATCCAAGAAGAAACATAACAGCAAAGGAAAGGAAGAATCTGACAAGAAGAGCATCATCTGTTCTCACTAAATCTGAATTAATTGAGGCTTTAAAAGATTTCTTAAATGCAATCAATAAGATGTTTTGAAATTGAAAACTCTTAGGGAAGATATGAAAAATCTGACCAAAGAAGTCGAAGTTTTAAAGAATCGAAATTCTGAGTATGCAACTGAAAACAAGGATTTTAAAACTGAAGTTGCAAGACTCCAATCTGAAAACCAAACTCTCAAAAGTAATATTTGTTCCACTTCCAAAACTGTTTGTGAATCAGATATGCATGAGCAATTTTTTCAAAACTTTATTTCTAATGAAATGGAATCAAGTAAATATGCATCTATGATTTATGGAAACAGTAACATTGGAAAGAGAGGTCTTGGTTTTACAAAAACTATTGCTGAAACTCAAACTGTTCATTCTGATGTTTTATGCATTGTTTGTGCTATGAAAGGTCACTCTGAATTATCTTGTCCAATGGTAAAATCTGAACAAGATCAGAGAGGTGTTAAAACTAACAAACATGGACCCAATCAGTTCTGGGTACCAAAAGATCAAATTGTCTATGTTGCAGATATTATGAGCAACTAGAAGAAGACACCAACAATGGTGCTTGGACAATGGATGTTGGCAATGCACAAGCAGAAGAAGGTTTATGTTCCAACATCCACCATACAGAAGCCAATTGACTCTGGTAGAAGAAGAACTGGTCAACACAATACCTATCAGAACCAGAACCAGAATCATTGGAGGAACAGGAAATATCAAAGAAATCACACATATCACACGAATCAGAACAGGAACTGGAACTAGAATCAGAACTCGAACCAGTATCAGAGATACATGAATTAGAACCAGAATCAACATTGGAACCAGAATCAGAATCAATACTGGAACCAGAACCAGAACCAGAACCAGAACAGGTATCAGTATCAAAGGTTCAAGTATGATCATCAGAATTACTCTAACTATCATAATCAATATAACTACACGAATTATCAGAATCAGAATCAGTACCAGAACCAGAACCAAAACCAGTATAATTACCAGAATCACCATAAGTTCCAGAATCACCAGAGGAACATGGTGTATCAGCCAAAGCAGAAAGAGAAGAATTAGAATCAGGAGAGTTCTTCAAACACTCCAATGAAATTCATCAAGACTACAAACCTGGAAGGGAATTCAAATCCCCTCATCCAAATCATCTAATCAAAGAACGTACAGATTCAGAATCTGAAAAATCAGAAACAAGAGGATTTTCAGAGTAAAACCGAAACTGTTGACATAGAGGTTACATCTTGCTATTATTGTTTGATATTTATGTTTAATGTGATAACAAGGAGCTTGATCTTAAAAATCAAAGCTAGATAAGTATTCTGCAGGTTTTCAAACTGTCAAAGGAACCAAGTGATTCACGAGATGTGAACACTTCAACAGAAATAATATTTCAAAGTTTCAAAATCAAGCAAAAACCACCAGAAGCATAATTAATGGTTTGGCTGTATTGAGTTCGTTTTTAAATTATTTGATTTGTATTATGTTATATGACAAACTGTTTGATCTTGACAAATCAAAGCAAGATAAAAATAGTGCAGGTTCAATAGTACCAAAGGGAGCAGAAGCAGAAGAAATAGAAGTACCTTGAAAGGTAGAGGATACAAGCAAGTTAGCAACACATGACAAATCTTCAAAAGATAAATCTGATCATGTCAGAAACAGCCAAGATAAGTCAGAAGAGAAATCTGGATATTTATTAGAATCAGAAGTTGTTACTGATTTACCAGAACCAGAAGTTGATTTATCAGAATCAGAAGCCGTTACAGATCTTCCGAAACCAGAAGCTGATGCAAACCAACCAATGTTGATGAAGCGTTGGCAGAGGAAGGTTGGATACTTGCAATGCAAGAAGAGCTGAATGAATTCCAAAGTAATGATGTTTGGGATCTGGTATCCAGACCAAACAAAAACATTATTGGAACCAAGTGGGTGTTTAGGAATAAACTCAATGAAAAGGGTGAAGTTGTAAGGAACAAAGCCAGACTTGTTGCTCAAGGATACAATCAACAAGAAGGTATAGATTATACTGAGACTTTTTCTCCAGTGGCCAGGTTAGAAGCAATTAGAATTCTTTTATCATTTGCTGTTAATCATGATATAATTATGTATCAAATGGATGTTAAAAGTGCATTCTTAAATGGCTATATAAGTGAGGAAGTCTATGTCAAACAACCCCCTGGATTTGAAAATGCTGATTTTCCAAACCATGTTTTTAAACTTAAAAAATCTTTATATGGTTTAAAACAAGCACCAAGGGCATGGTATGACAGACTTAGTAACTTTCTGCTTAAGAATGAATTTGATAGAGGCCAGATTGATAATACTGTATTTGGGAATTTAGATTCACCAAGGTAAATCAGGAATACTCATTCACCAATCTAAATACACTAAAGAACTTTTCAAAAAGTTCAAGATGAGTGATTGTAAGCCTATGGCCACCCCAATGCACCCAACTTGCTCATTTGAGAAAGATGAAACCAGCCAAAAGGTAGACCAGAAAACAATAAGAGGTATGATTGGATCCCTTCTTTACTTAACTACTTCTAGACCTGACATTTTGTTTAGCGTTTATGTCTGTGCCTGTTTTCAAGCTGACCCTATGGAATCCCATTTAACTACTGTCAAAAGAATCTTGAGATACCTTAAAGGAACCACCAACCTTATCTTGTTATAAAAGAAAACCCCCACCTACAAACTAAGAGGTTTTTGTGATTCTGACTATGCTGGAGACAAGCTGGAAAGGAAAAGTACAAGTGGCAACTGTACATTCTTAGGTGATAATTTGATCTCTTGGTCATGCAAAAGACAAAGCACCATTGTCATGTCAACAGCTGAAGCTGAGTATATATCAGCAACAGGATGCAGCTCACTATTAATCTGGATGAAACATCAACATGAAGATTACAACATCTTTGAAACCAATATCCCTTTGTTATGTGATAACACTTCAGCCATAAACCTAACCAAGAACCCTATCTTACAGTCTAAAGCCAAACACATTGAAATAAAACACCATTTCATTAGGGACCATGTTCAAAAAGGGACTTTAAGCATCCAGTTTGTGGACGCTGATCATCAATGGGCTGACATCTTCACCAAAGCACTACCTGAAGATAGGTTCAAGTTCATCAAGAAACATCTCAACATTACTTCAATATTTTACTTGCTCAAGTAGTCATCTTAGGAGTTTTTAATTTTCTTGTAATTTTACTTTATGTTTTTTATTTTTCTGTTTTTACTTTTTGTAATTTGTAAAGAGAAAAACAAAAAATACAAAAATAGTAGGACCTCTTTTTGGCTGATGACAAAAAGGGGGAGAGAATGAAAAAGGAGAAATAAGTAGAAAATGAGAGATAAAAAGAAAGGAGGAGCGAAAAAGAAAGAGATGAAAAGAGAAGGAGTTGAAAAGGAGAAGTAATTGGGAGAGAGAAAAATAAAGAGAGAAAAAGAAAGAGATGAGAAAGAGAAGGAGTTGAAAAGGAGAGGAAACGGGGAGAGTGAAAAATAAAGAGAGAAAAAGAAAGAAAAAAAGAAGAAGGAGATGAAAAGGAGAGGCAATGTGAAGGAGTTGAAAAGGAGAGCAGAAGAGAAGAAAAGAAAGAGTGATTCAAGAAGGAGTTGAAAAGGAGAAGAAAAAGTTAGGGGTAGAGATTGGTCTGAGGGGGAGTATTTCAAGTACTTCGAGTTATAAGCTAGCAAAATAAGTTAAGGTTTTGTCATCATCAAAAAGGGGGAGATTGTTGGAACCAAGTTGGTTCTAAGTACTTAGGATTTTGATGTTTACAAAAGCACTCCATGTAACCTTATTTTGTACTTAGAATTATTATATTAAATGCCACCAGAAGATGAAGCTACCAGCGGCAGAAGATGAAGTCACCAGACGCAGAAGATAAGTTACCAGAGGATAAAATCAGACCAGAGGATACACCTCCAGAATACACCAGATAATGCATCCAGAAGGTACCAGAGGATGCATCCTGAAAGCACCAGATCAGAAGGAAGCAGAGTCCAAAAGGAGACCTGGACCAGACCAGAAGGAAGCCTGCTAGAGGGAGACTTGGTCCAGACTAGAAGGAATCATAAGTCAGATTTAGTCCAGAAGTTATTCTGACTAGAAGATAGCTTGGCAGTGAAATGATATTCAGTCCAGACTTGATCCAGACTTAACTAGAGCTTTAGATAATTGGTCTAGAACAAATGACTTGGTCCAGATTTGGCCCAGACCAAAAGATAGCATAGCTCAGGGTACGAAACTAAGTCCAGACCAGAAGAAATGATGTCAAAATTTAATCCAGACCTGATCCACATCAGAAGGTAAATGTCCATATTAAAATATACTATGTCCAGATTTTAAATTCAGTTCAATCCAGACCCAGCCAAAATTGGTCCAGATCAGAGGGAAGATATGCAGATCAATGTTCCAGATTTAAGCATCATGGCCCAGTGTTGGCCGAGATCAGAAGATCAGACATATGGCCCAGTGTTGGTCGAAATCAGAAGATCAGAACGTCTGGTCCAGTATTGGCTGAAATTAGAGCATCACAGCAAATCAGATTGCAAGTCCAGAGTGGTCGAGATCAGAAGATCAGAAAGTATGGTCCAGGGTTGGCCGAGATCAGAGGATCACAGCAGATCAAATTGTATGGTCCAAATGTGGACGAGATTAGAATATCTAGCGGTCCAGATTTAGTCTTGATGATAATCAGTGGAGACTTGATCAAATTTGATCAAAGTATTAAAAGGATTTGATACAAAAATAAATTGAAGTCGTATGGGAGTTCATAAGCTATTGGCGGGAAGAAAGATTTGATCCAGAAATAATTAAAGACAGGATTGGCCAAAGTTATTTTTGAAAGCAAATCTGAAGCTAAAAAGATATTTTTTTTATTTAAGGGAAACCGGATTGGCCGAGTTATTTTTGCAAGAGTATTTGGCAAGATACAACTCGAACATAAGCATGGAAGCAACCCTAAATCTTCATCTATAAAAGGAGGCTCAAGACTGAGGACTAAGAATCGAAAATCACAAAAGAGTCATACACTTCCAGAAGCAGACACTCGAGTTTTCAGTGAGGTTAATTGTGAGTTTCAGCTTTCCAGAAGCAAGCACTCGTGTTTTTCTTTCCCTTGTGTTAGATCTAAGTTGTTGAAGTTGAGTCTACAATCTGAGGGACTTAGAAGGGGTAGCAGATTACTTAGCAATTAGATTCAAGGCGTTGTAATTCCTTCTACAATCTGGGGTTATCAGATTGGTAGGAGAAGACTTGACTTGAGAAGTTAAGGTGTTATATTCCTCAAAAGTCTAGGATTGTTAGACTGTTTGAGAACAATGACTAGGAGGGTCAGTGGTATTGTTGTAATTCAAGGTTTTGAATTAGTGAAATCCTTCAAAGTGAAGGGACTGGACGTAGCCTCGTTAACGGTCAACCAGTATAAAATTCTGTGTTTTTATTTTTACTTTGTATCCGCTGCTAACTCTTTTTGATTCGTACATCAGGTTTTGTTATAAAACTGCAAAAACAGAAAAAGTATTCAAGTTAGTCAAACACAATTCAACCCCCCTTCTCGTGTTTCCACCTTCACTACATTGGTTTGAAACGAAAATGGATTAGAATAAGCCTTGGGATACACAAATTGACGTAAATTGTAATCCAATGACACAAACCTACTTATTCGATGAACTACATTGGTTAAGAACGAAAAGTGATTAGAATAAGCCTTGGGATGCACAAAATGACCTTAATGTTAATTCAATGACACAAACGAACTTATTGGATGAACTACACTCGTTAATAACGAAAATGGATTTGAATAAACCTAGGAAGAATTGCATTCCTTAAGAACGAAAAGTGATTAGAAAAATCCTTGGGATACACAAAAAAACGTAAATGTTAATCCTATGAGACAAACGCACTTATTGGATGAACTACATTGGTTAAGAACGAAACGTGATTAGAATAAGACTTGGGATGGAAGAAATGACGTATATGTTACTCCAATGACACAAACACACTTATTGGGTTAACTACATTGGTTAAGAACGAAAAGGGATTAGAAAAAGGCTTGGGATGCACAAAATGTACTAAATGTTAATCCAACGACACAAATGCACTTATTGGATTAACTACATTGGTTAAGAACCATAATAGATTAGAATAAGCCTTGGGATGCCCAAAATGACATAAATGTTAATCCAATGACACAAGCACACTTATTGGATGAACAACATTAGTTAAGAACGAAAAGGGATTAGAGTAAGCCTTGGGATGCACAAAATGACCTAAACGTTAATCCAAGGACACACACACACTTATTTGATGAACTACATTGGTCAGAAACGAAAAAGAAATAGAATAAGCCTTGGGATACACAAAATGACCTAAATGTTAATCAAATGATACAAACACACTTATTGGATGAACTACATTTGTTATGAATGAACTACATTTGTTAAGAACAAAAAGAGATTAGCATATGCCTTTGGATGCAAAAAATGAAGTAAATGTTAATCCAATGACACAAACGCACTTATTGGATGAACTACATTCGTTAAGAACGAAAAGTGATTAGAATAAGCCTAGGGATGCACAAAATTGACCTAAATTTTATTCCAATCACACAAACACACTTACTGGATGAACAACATTTGTTATGAATGAAAAGGGATTTGAATAAGCATTAGGTTGCACAAAATGACATAAATGTTAATCCAATGACACAAACGCACATATTGGATGAATTACATTCATTAAGAAAGAAAAGGGATTTGAATAAGCATTGGCATGCACAAAATGACATAAATGTTAATCTAATGACACAAATGCACTCATTGGATGAACTTTATTCCTTAAGAAGAAGAAAGAGTATAGTAAGCCTTGGGATGCACAAAATGACATTAATGTTAATCCAATGAGACAAACGCACTTATTGGATGAACTACAATTGTTAAGAACGATACGTCATTAGAACAAGCCGTGTGATGCACAAAATGACGTAAATGTTACTCCAATGACATAAAAGCATTATCGGATGAACTACATTGGTTTAGAATGAAAATGGATTTGAAAAAGGCTTGGGATGCACAAAATGAACTAAATGTCAATCTAACGACCAAAATACACTTATTGGATGAACTTCATCGGTCAAGAACCATAATAGATTAGAATAAGTCTTGTGATACACAAAATGACATAAATGTTAATCCAATGACACAAGCACACTTATTGGATGAACAACATTGGTTAAGAACGAAAAGGGATTAGAATAAGCCTTGGGATGCACAAAATGACCTAAATGTTAATCCAACGACACAAACACACTTATTGGATGAACTATATTGGTGAGAAACGAGAAACAATTAGAATAAGCTTTGGGATACACAAAATGACATAAATGATAATCTACTGACACAAACTCAGTTAATGGATGAACTTTATTGTCTAAGAACGACAATGGATTAGAAAATGACCTCAATAATAATCCAATGACACAAATGCACTTATTGGATGAACTACATTGGTTAAGAACCAAAATGGATTAGAATAAGCCTTGGAATACACAAAATGACCTAAATGTTAATCCAATAACATTAATACACTTATTAGATGCACTACATTGGCTAAGAACTATAATGGATGAGAATATCCCTTGGGATGCTCAAAATGACATAAATGTAAACCCAATGAGACAAACATAGTTATTGGATGAACTGCATTCCTTAAGAAAGAAAAGTGATTAGAATAAGCCTTGGGATGCACCAAATGACCTAATGATAATCAAATGACACAAACGCACTTATTGGATGAACTACATTGGTCAAGATCCAAAATGGATTTGAATAAGTCTTGGGATGCACAAAATGACCAAAATGTTAATCTAATGACACAAACACACTTATTGGATGAAGTATATTGGATAACAACGAAAAGGGATTAGAATAAGCTTTTGGATGCACAAATTGACATAAATTTCAATCCAATGACACAAACGCACTTATTAGATGAATTACATTCGATAAGAACAAAAAAGGATTTGAATAAGCCTTCGGATGTACAAAATGACTTAAATGTTTATCCAATGAAACAAACGGACTTATTGGATGAACTACATTCCATAAGAACAAAAAGGGATTGAAATAAGCCTTGGGATGCATAAAATGACCTAAATGTTAATCCAATGACACAAAAGCACATATTGGATGAATTACATTCGTTAAGAACAAAAATGGATTTGAATAAGGCTTCAGATGTACAAAATGACTCAAATCTTAATCCAATGACACAAATGCACTTATTGGATGAACTACATTAGTTAAGAACGAAAAGTGATTAGAATAGGCCTTGGGATCCACAAAATGACCTAAATGTTAATCCATTGATACAAACTCTCTTATTGGATGAACTACATTGTCTAAGAACGAAAATGTATTAAAAAAAGCCTTAGGATGACGAAAATTACCTAAATAATAATCCAATGACACAAATGCACTTATTGGATGCACTACATTGGTTAAGAACCAAACTAGATTAGAATAAGCCTTGGGATACACAAAATCACCTAAATGTTAATCCAATGACACAAATACACTTATTAGATGAACTACATTGGTTAAGAACTATAATGGATTAGAATAAACCTTGGGAAGCACAAAATGACGTAAATGTTAATCCAACGACACAAACGCAAATATTGGATGAATGCCATTCATTAAGAACAAAAAGGGATTCGAATAAGACTTAGGATGTACAAAATGATTTAATTGTTAATCCGATGATACAAACACACTTATTGGATGAACTACATTCCTTAAGAACAAAAAGTGATAAGAATAAGCCTTGGGATGAATAAAATGACCTAATTGTTAATCCAATGACACAAACGCACATATCGGATGAATTAGATTCGTTACGAACAAAAATTTATTTGAATAAGGCTTGGGATCTACAAAATGACTCAAATGTTAATCCAATGACACAAACGCATTTGTTGGAAGAACTACATTCCTTAAGAATGAAAAGGGATTCGAAAAAGCGTTGGGATGCACAAAGTGACCTAAGTGTTAGTCCAATGACACACGCGCACTTATTGGATGAACTACATGGCTTAAGAACGAAATGGGATTAGAATAAGCCTTGGGATCCGCAAAATGACATAAATGTAAATCCACTGACACAAACACACTTATTGGATGAACTACATTGTTTAAGAATGAAAATGGAGTAGAAAAAGCCATAGGATGACGAAAATGACCTAAATAATAATCCAATGACAAAAATGCACTTATTGGATGGACTACATTGGTTAAGAACAAAAATGGATTAGAATAAGCCTTGGGATACATAAAATGACCTAAATGTTAATCCAATGACACAAACTTACTTATTGCATGAACTCCATTGGTCAAGTTCCAAAATGGATTAAAATAAGTCTTGGGATGCACAAAATGACCAAAATATTAATCTCACGACACAAACGAACTTGTTGGATGAACTACATTGGATGACCTAAATGTTAATCGATGCATTTATTAAATTGACTTCATTCGTTAAGAACAAAAAGGGATTTGAATAATCCTTGCGATGCAGAAAATGACATAAATGTTAATCCAATGACAAAAATGCACATATTGGATGAACTACGTCGGTTAAGAACGAAAGGATTAGCAAAATGCTTGGGATTCACAAAATGCCGTAAATGTTAATCCAATGACACAAACGCACTTGTTGGAAGAACTACATTCTTGAGAACGAAAAGTGATTAGAATAATCCTTGGGATGCACAAAAATGATTTAAATGTAATTCCAATGACACAAACATACTTATTGGATGAACTACATTCGTTAAGAACGAAAAGTAATTTGAAGAAGCCTTGCGATGCACAAAATCACCTAAATGTTAATCAAATGACACAAACGCACATATTGGATGAATTACATTCGTTAAGAATGAAAAGGGATTTGAATAAGCCTTGGGATGTACAAAATGACTTAAATATTAATCCAATGAAACAAACACATTTATTGATGCACTACATTCCTTAAGAAAAAAAGTGATTAGAATAAGCATTAGGATGCACAAAATGACGTAAATGTTAATCCAATGATACAAACTAACTTATAGGAAGAACTACATTGGTTAAGAAAACAGTGATTAGAATAAGCCTTGGGATACACAAAATGTTGTAAATGTTGATCCAATGACACAAACACACTTATTGGATGAACTGCATTCCTTAAGAAAGAAAAGTGATCAGAATAAGCCTTGGGATGCAGAAAATGACCTAAATGTTATTCCAATGACACAAACGCACTTATTGGATGCGTAACACCCAGATATTTAACAGCGCGAGTGAATTTTATTTATTTGTCAAAACAAATAAAAGAAATTCAAATTGAAATAAAACCATTTCATAAGGTAATACATCGCAATACAAAACGACAAAGGTGATTAAATAATTACATCTTAAAAATAACCATTTAAAATAGTTTTGAGAATTAATATTCAAAATATACAAATAGCAAATACACCGACAAAGGTCACTGTCATAGTACATCATAAGTACAGTCATCCCAAAACGAAATACGTACATCCACCAAAAAACTAGGGCCCTATACAACAAGAACTAATATGATCATGCTACCACTGTAGGATTCACCACACCTATGGTGGCCTCCGTCTCACCTCCAATTGTAGCACCCTTATGCATCCGCAAATACTCCATTGACCTTGAGTACCAAACTTGTAGGTACCAAAAAGTCAATATGCGCGTGAGCGTGCTCCACATACGACACTGCCCCAACAATCCTACCGGTTCTCACCACTCTCCCCATATTAGTAGCCCTGCTTTAGCTTGGGTCGTATACCCAAGCAGTCGACATATGACGATCAAGGAAATCTAATGCATCTCCGTCGTCAGGGTAACCGTCGGTGGTACGGGTTTGGGTATCATCTGAGGGCAAAGCCCAATTTTCAACAATAATGTAAAAGGTCACCAACTGAAATAAACATTTACCAATTAGCAGTTATGTCAGAGATAAGAAATACATACATGGCATGTTCCAATACTATAACAACAGTGATAAAATAAGTATACTCACTTATTGAAATGTATAACATCTACATTTTTTAGAAACAAACGATTTAACATACAATTCATGCTGCAAGTCCAAACACAATCAACAATCACAATAACTCATTAGGAACTTAGAATTTTCAGATACTTGCACACATAGATCTCCGCACATCAGGTCATATCAATCATGACTCTCAAGTCAACCAACCCAATGCAATGTGTCTATGAAAATGCACATGATTCTGGAATTTCCAGGATGAAAACCTTCCTTGAATGTGTGTAAATCATAATTGTACCACTTATCACAGGCCAAAGCACTAATGACCAAGGTGTAGTCGCTTCGCAGACTAGCACGATTTACTTGTGTAGCCTATCACAGGCACTACACATAAGTTAAATCCTTGCACGGATAAAATGGACTGTCTAATACACGTGGAACCACCCTGTAGCCCATCACGGTCACTACTTAACTTCGTGGCCGATCACGGTCACGACATAACAACAAAACCCTCCTCGAAGAGGCGTAAATTGTAATTGTACCGCCTATCACAGGCCAAAGTACTAATTACCAAGGTGCAGTCGCATCACAGACTAGCACGATTTACCTGTGTAGCCTATCACAGGCACTACACATAAGTTAAATCCTCGCACGGATAGAATGGATCATCTAATACACGCGAAACCACTCTGTAGCCCATCACGATCACTACTTAACTTCACGGCCCATCACGGTCACCGCTCAAAATCTGTGGCCTATTGCGGTCACCACTTGACTATGCAATGCATGAGCGTACTTTGTTTCTCTTTACTGAAATCAGTACGTAAATGCAAATATGGAACCCGGACACTTCATCACCACCTCAAACAATCTCAAAGAACCTCATATAATTTATCATATGTCTTAAAAATGGTTTCCAAATAATTGAGTGCATAAACCAACATTTCAAAATAGAATTTTTGACAAAAATCCAATATGTATTTGAATACAGCTAGCTGCCTTGTAGCCGAATACAGATGCTAAAACAGTAGCAAAATCTGCAATTCTGTATTCGAATACGAGGTTGTCGTAGCCGAATACAGATACGAAGTCAGTTGCAAAATTTGCAATTTTGTATTCGAATACGAGTGTCGTAGCCGAATATAGATGTTAGGTCAGAAGCAAAAACTGCAATTCTGTATTCGAATACGAGGTTGTCATAGTCGAATACAGATTTTAAGTCAATAGCAAAAATCACGTATTTGTATTCGAATACGGAGTGTCGTATTCAATTACGAGGTTCAAAATTTGAATACGCCAGTGCCGTATCCGAATACATCTTCGAAAAAAGTGGAATTTTCCAGTAAATTTCACTACAATTTCAAACTCTTTTCTTTGAAAAAACAACACAATCACCATAACACAATTACAACTTCTTTAACAAAAAAACTCAGAACAACATCAACACAACAAAAATGATTTCTTGCTCATCAACAAGTACTGAACAACAATATCTTAGCAGAAATGCATCTTGGTCATCATCAACAACAACAAAAACATCATCAACACAACAACACAACAACTTCCTTCACAACGACAGCAGGAACATCATTAACACATCAATTGTCAGCAACAACAATATCTCAATCAAACATGCATCTTAATCTCCAACAACACAACAATGACAGTTTTATTGTTAAACATAACATCACGTTTTTAACTAAAATAACACAATAATCATCCATCAAACATGCATTTAAAGTCCCTATAGCAATCTAAAAAGTTGGAAGGAGCCCCTTACCTTCGTTACGTTTTCTCGATCGTTTTCGTTACCGCGACCAAAATCGGCAAAAATCCCGCTCGCGTCGTCACTACCAAAGTTGGTTCACTAGCACCGTAGTGATGAGAGGAGTAACTTTCCCTCTTGACACTCTTCAATTTGAGGCTTGGATTTTGATGTAATGTAAGTTTTGAGTATGGTTTTTTTCTTCACCAACACAAACAGAATGAAGAAGACGAAGAATGAAGGCTGGCGCGGCAAGTAGTGGGGGAACTGTTTTCTCTCTCTGTTTTCTGATTTTCCTTCCTTTCCTCTCACACACATACATATATATATATATATATATATATATACTAGTATAAGAAGCGCGCTATATATGGACCTATTACACGCTCTTTTGAAAAAGCGCTATAAAAAATATATATAGACCTATTACAACGTTTTTTTGAAAAACCGCTGTAAATCTAGTATAAGAAGCGCGCTTTATATATGGACCTATTACAGCGCTCTTTTGCAAAAGCGCTGTAAATCTAGTATAAGAAGCACGCTTCTTATATCGAGGTAAGAGGTGAAATCTTCAATCGAGGTAAAAAGTGAGATGAGGTTCGATTTTATGAGTATAAAATAACATGAGATGAACGGGAATACTGAAATTCCCAGATATTCATCCGGGGCTTACTACGTACGGTCGAGTCTTATTGAGTAATAATAATTAATTAATAATATATGAATGATAATAGTGAGCACTAAAATATATTTTAACAACCTATAAAATTGCCGTGAATTTATTTATATCAAGATTTCGTATTGTTTGATTTTATGAAACCTTATGTTGATTGTTATTGTATGCATGATGTGTATTTGAGTGTTCTTTTTTACTTGATTGAAATTGTGATATTACTTGAATGCACGACTTGTTTGATTTCTTATTCTGTGATTGATAGGACTAGACTGTGGATTGTGAGTGGTGTTGACTAAATATTGGGTTTTTATTGTGATAGACATATATATATATATAATGATATAAATCCTGATGAATATTGAGAATTCAAACTGAGACTTGTTGAGTTGTGATAATCGAATAAGTATGAGATAGGTGTTGTAGGTTTTGGAGTGAGGACTACTTTGTCATCATATAAGAAGGTTCTAACAAGCCTAGTGATTCAGGGAAGTACAACTGAATGAGCCTGATCATGGAGGGCTACGGTCGAACTGTAAGGTAAGACTGATAGACTGGGAGTGGATTAGTGGGTTATTCCCTAAGGTCGGGAGCTACCGTGCAACACAAGAGTACCCCGACCGTCGTGTATATGTGTCTCGGGTTGAGTTGAGGGGATATATGAGGACTTGGCCATTCATGAATTGTCCATCCATTCTTGTAGTGGCATTGTATCAGGCCTCCTAACCAAGTACTTTAGAGTAGAATGGTACCAAATGATGAAGAAGCATAGAGTATAGGACATGCATAACATTTCATCCTTGTAACTATTTTATTATGATTGATTTAGATTAACCTTGATATAATGTTCTTGAGTGTCTCTCATGTTTGTACTGATTTGACTATTTGCGTGTTCACCTTGTTTATCTTATACTGTTACATAATTTTGAAACTCACCCTTTCGTTGTTTGTGTTTGATGTTTGCGATGGACGCAGACGAGTTGCAAGATGCAGGTGATGATTAGTACCATCAGAGTGGCGGAAGCCATCTTGTCTTGAAGACTCTTATTATATGTATTGTGTTAACGTCATATTTGAACGTCTTTTATTTTGGGAATTTCCGCACTGATAGTGACATCGGGTTGGAACTACATTTGCATTTATTATTAAACTTATGTGCGTGTACTTCCAAAAAGATTTTGTTGTCTAACATTGTGATTTCGAGTTGCTGAGTTTGATGGAAATTTTGGATTAAAAAGTAACTTTCCAAAAAGTAACTTTTCAAGAATCAAAACTTTGCATTCATCAATTAATTTGCAGAAATTAAAAGATTAAGGAAAATAAATAAAAAACAGTGGATTTTATCAGGTTCAGTCACTTCAACAACGCTTGTGACCTACATCCAATCCCTCATCAATTGATGAACGATTTTCTTCCACTAATTTATTATGAACGATAATGTTTCAATACAACAGAAAATTCTCTCAAATCCTATTAATCTATTCAATATTTTCAATCTCTGTTTATTTTTCAAAAGCCCCAAATCTTGACTCACAATATTTGGTCACAATCTTCAATTTGATTTGCTACACTCTAATTAATGAAATTCTTGCTTTGAGCCTTCAATCTCCTATTATAAGATGATTCAAATCAACTTAAATTACTATTTAGAGGATTTGAATAAACTAACTAGGTGACTCGAATCAATCTTAATGTGATTCGAATCACATGATAAAAAATGATATGATGATTAAAATCAACTTAAGTTTCTATTAAGAGGATTCAAATTATACTCCACAAGGTGTGTCAAATCAACCTTAATGTGATTCAAATCACACACACAAAGGACAATACACTCACAGATAAAAAGAAGGAGAGTGACAAAAATGAGAAAAATGAGTTTTTAAAAATTTAACTTTTATATAATAACCCTTAAAAGTAGTCACTTCACGTCAATATGAACTTTAATATAATCATTAAACACTTTATTTAAAGCAATATGGTCTCTATTATGTAGCACTATTGTGTCATCTACGTAGAATATCAAGTAAGCTGTTAACACGAGATACATCAATTTCAAAAATATTTTTATTATTTTACAAATTTCAAATATGGAAGTGACCAACCATTACAATATTCAAGACTAAATTAATGACTTTTCTATGTTTTTTTTTTGAAAATATGAAATAAAGATTCATTGTCTGTTTGGATTTCATTAAATTTGATCCTAATAATTTTGATTTTCCATTTATAAAAATATTCATTTTTAGAAATTAAATGAATTTTTTTGTTTTAGGTAAAAAAACGAACTTGAACTCAAATTAAAAAATTTAAATAAGATGGTCACAACAATAATTTGAGGTGTCAGATACACTATGTAATATTGTTAATAACTAATTCAACTTTTATTTAGCAAAATGATAAATTTGTATAGCGTTAAAAAATAAAAAACGAAAACAAATTGTAAAAAAAATTAACAATATTTTTTTAATAAAAAATAAAAGATGAAAAATATATAGTTTAAACATTTTATTTTGAGGAAATATATATTTTAAACTTTATTAAATCATAATAACTCATTTAGCTCCTTTTTTTTAACTCAATAACTCATTTAGCTCCACTTACTTGTTACGTGGCTAGAATTCAATATCTTCCGATTCCATTCCGTGTCCATGGCCACATCCAACCTCTCACACCAAATTTTCCGACCATTTCATACAGCTTGCGTCAGTATCCGGCCACCAATCACCGCCGCCAACAACCAAAAGAACTCTTCACTTCCTCTCAAACCACAGAGACACCACCGTAAACTATCCCTTAAACCCATATCAAAAAATCACTTAAATTGGGCAATCAAGCTGAGCTTAGCAGAGCAGAGTCCACCAAAATCAACGTCAGATTTGGAGCAACTCGTGGGCTTTCTATACGAAGATCTTCCTCATCTCTTCGATGATAAGGGTATTGATAAAAGTGCTTATAACGAGCGTGTCTTCTTTCGAGACCCAATCACTAAGCATGATGATTTAAGTGGCTACCTTTTCAACATTGCTCTTCTTAAGACACTCTTTACACCTCAGTTTCACTTGCATTGGGTTAAACCGGTCTGTTTCTCTCTTTCTTTTACTATAAGTACTTAATTAAGTTGTTTATTCAAATTCACTTTTGACTTTCTTATGTCTTCTTTGTAAAATTTGATTGATTTGATTTGCTATAGACAGGACCTTATGAGATAACTACAAGATGGACTATGGTTATGAAATTCATGCTACTTCCATGGAAACCTGAATTGGTCTTTACAGGAACTTCTATTATGGGCGTTAACCCTGAAAATGGCAAGTTCTGTAGCCATGTGGTAGGTTCCAAGTTCCAATTATCCAGTAGTGTTGTTATCTATGGTTATAAATTGTGGTTGCAGTCGCCTGATATTTATATCGTAGAAAAATCTGCTGATGCCACTGATTTTTTTTCTTCCAAATCTAGTGTTATCAAATGCTGTTTCTAAATGAAGTGATGTTACTGGGTTTCTTCTTGGTACTTTAACTTGTTGTTCCTCAACTTCCTAGGACTTTTGGGATTCAATTGAGAAAAATGACTATTTTTCATTTGAAGGTTTATTGGAAGTATTCAAACAGGTACCGTTCTATTTCATTCTTGATGTATGCCTTGTACATTTTGTCTCTTATATGTTTTCCATAATCCATTGTCAGTAGTTACTCTGAAGATTTGACATTTTGTAGTTGAGGATTTACAAGACACCGGAATTGGAATCACCCAAATATCAAATACTGAAAAAGACAGCAAATTATGAGGTCAACCTTCTCATTCATCAACATATTGAGTACCGGATTGAATTTTGAAATTTTTTATGTAATTATTCATTGTTTTTTAATGACATAACAGGTTAGACGGTATGATCCGTTTGTAGTAGTAGAAACAAATGGAGAAAAGCTATCTGGGTCTACTGGCTTTAATGATGTTGCTGGGTAAGATTTTATACATCAAATTTATTTATTTTGTTCTTGGCTCTCTATTTCAGATAATGCATACATGTTAAAAACCCTCCCACACAGATATATATTTGGGAAGAATTCAACGACGGAGAAGATAGCAATGACAACTCCTGTGTTCACTCAAGCCCTTGATGCCGATTTGTCCAAAGTGTCCATCCAAATAGTTCTTCCATTAGACAAAAAAACTAATAGGTATTATGTCTCTGAATTTTGACGGTTTAAGAATTTGAAAGACTTTTGTTTTAAGAGATACATGTGTTAGCTAAGTAAAGAAATGCAGTTTTGTGGAAATATAAGAGCAATACCCTTAGTTGAATTAAGATTTGTGCTTACTGTTTAATCTTTTGACCAGTTTACCAAATCCTAATAAAGAAACAGTTAGCTTGAGAGAATTAGAAGGAGGCATTGCTGCAGTAATAAAGTTTAGTGGCAAACCTACAGAGGATATTGTTCGCGAAAAGGAGAAAATGTTGCGTTCCAATATCATTAAAGATGGTCTTAAACCTCAGCCAGGCTGTTTGTTTGCCCGGTACAATGATCCAGGTCGAACATGGACTTTTATAATGGTATGCTACAAAACCTGCTTGATTGATATCAATTGATTTCTGATATGCATTGTGCTTGCTCTACTTATATAACTAAAACTTGTTCTATGAGAGCCCTGTTTTTAAAAGGGAGTGACTTGTGTTCTTGATATGTTTTCAATTTTGTCCCATCAATAAGCTAAGAACTTAAAGTATGTTGTTTCTTGGGCTATGTTTGGGAGTTTAGGAAGGAAGGGGAGGAGAGGATTTTGGAAGGAAGGGGAAGAGAGGATTTTGGAAGAAATGGAAGAAAGGAAGAATTTTTAGAGGGGAGGGCTCTAGGGAGTTTGTTTTTCTTCATAATAAAAAATTGTGTTAGATGAGGATTTTTTAGGGTTTTGAAGGGTTTAGATAAATTCTTCAAATCATTTCAATGTTCCTATAATACTCTGAATTAAAAATATATGAATCATAAACATTCTCATATCATTCTCTACAAATTCACTCTTTTAAACATGGTGGAAAATTTCTCTCTATTTTCCTCCCACTAAACCCTCCCCTCCCCTCAACTTTTCTAGAGACTATTCACATTTAATAAATCTAGCAAACAATTCATAGTGATGTGTATTTCAGTTTAGCAAGGGTTGTTCCTAGAAAAGTTGAGGTTAAAGTAGCAAGCATACTAGTTTGCCAAGATTAATTTGTTATTGATGATACATAGTACATTAAATTAAAGTAAAATAAAATACCAGCCTAATTATGTTTATAAGGGGACGAGATGCAACAAAATGGAATTGTCAAAGGGTTATGCTCCACTGCTAGGCTCAACCATAGCAATTGTAGACAGCGAGAAGCATAACACATCACCCCCAATCTTTCCATATTTTGTCATTAAGAGGGAAAGTGTATAACTAACTCATCCTTTTGCGAATCAAGCAATATTCTCACAGTTTAGTTTTATTACTATATGCATTATTGGCCTGCTACTAGTTCCCTTGAATTCTTTAGTTTAATGTCACCTATGCATTTCAATCTTCAAACTTATATTTCCACAAAGAATATGAAACACTGATACAGACACAAACATTAGACATAACACTAACACCAATTAGTCGACACCATTAATGGATTGAAAAATAGAAATAATTAAACGTAACCACATGTGCTAGTGTCGTGTCAATGTCCAACACCAAGACGTGTTCGAAACCGATTCCTATTGGATATTGGACCACCTTCAATCTGAAGTGTCGATGCTACATTGATATGGATTTTAAGTTTTGAGTTTTCCCCTCATTACGTGCATACCGCACTTGCATGTAAGTCATCTATTGTAATGCAACTCAAGATAAACATGGTCAACAATGATCTAGTTGTTGCTTTATTTGAAGAGTTTTTATCTCAGTTTGATATTTGTCAACTTAAGTACTAACAATTGCTTCATTTATCTTGTGGTTTATGACATTGAAGAGGAATGAAGTGCTCATTTGGCTATATGACTTCTCGTTGGATTAGCATTAACGCAGTACTTGTGGCTGCTTTTAAACAACATCCAACACAGTAAAATTTTCATCTTAATGTCATTTTAAGTGTTGTTTATGTTAATTAGAGAATGATTTGTTTCCTTAATTATGTATATTTACCTTTCCTTATTAGACTAGATAAATCACGCAACATAATATTTGTAATTAAGAGTTGTTAATTTGGAGACTATTATTTATTGTGGAATACAATGAAGAAAAGGGCATCAAGCCAAAATTCATGATATGGTATCACTAGGTTTGATCAAACTTGTGAGATTTTAATTCATCTTGGCTTTATTCAGCGACATCCCACTGGGTCGATCTCGTCTTTGTCGTTCTTGGTTCTTGTTCATCTCCCAATCCCTTTTCTAAATCCTCGTCGTCATTGATCGCAAATCCTTGTTCGTCTATTGGTTTATCCGTGGCGATTCTCGATTTATGAGGTTGAGATTGTGATTGTGGATTCAATTTGGGTTGTCCTTGCTTGATCGTGTTTCTCGTTGCTGTTGCTTGGTCGATTGTCATCGTGGTTCAGTCTCTCTTTGTGATTCCTTGTCTTGTTTGTGTGGTTCCTGGATCGTGATTTGAGTTTGCACTTCTCTGTGCTACTTTTTGTGATCATGTAGTTCTTCTTGATAGTAAGTTGGATTTTTTTTTGGCTATTTGTTGTTTTGTTGTTGGTATTCAATTTTTTTTTACCAGTGCAATCTCATGGCCTTGGAGAAAGAAAGAGATAATTTTTGTGTCCATTTTATTGACAAGAATTATCTTGCCAGGGAATTGCAGTTCAAGATATATGTTGAAAGAAAGAGATTATGGAGTCACATGGATGGTGTTTCTAAGGCTCCGACAAAGAAAAGTGCTTTAGATGCGTGGGAAATCAAAGAAAGTCAAATTATCACTTGGATTCTCAATACTATTGGTCCTCAGATGAATAATAATTTGTGCTCTTTTTCATCGGCTCAAGAAATGTGGAACTATTTGAAGCGTATTTACAATTAGGACAATACGACCAAGCGTTTTCAATTGGAGCTAGAGATAGCCAAATACAAACAAGGCGATCTTTCCATTCAAAAGTATTATTCTGACTTTTTGAATTTGTGAACTAAACACTTTGCCATATTATATGCTGCTATTCCCAAAAAGTTTATGACACTAGTAAGCAGGATAAATTTCTCATGAAACTTCGTTCGGAATTTGAGGTTGTCTGAGGTGTTTTCCTTAATGGATACATGTGTTGGCGAACTTCTCAAGGAGGAGCAACACCTACTTACACAAGGAGTCACGTCTAATGATGCCGCTCTTTTTGAATCTGTGACAATTGCCTATGCTTCCTAGAGTAGAGGTAAAGGTTGTGATATGCGACAAGTTCAATGTTTTTCTTGCAATTAATTTAGACATGTTGCTCGAAGTTGTAGTAAGAAGTTTTGCAATTATTGTAAGCACCAGGGTCATAACATCTCTGATTGTCCCACACATCTTCCACAACTAAAGCAACATCCAGTGCCATCATTCTATATAGCCTTAAATGATTTAACAAATGGTACTTTTAGCTCTTTCAGCCTTGGACATTTAGGGTAAGTCCTCTACTATTTCTCATCCATGGTTTCTTGATTTTGGTGCATCCAATCGTGTGACGGGCCCTTCCCAATACTTGCACAATATGCATTCTTACTATGGTACTCAAAAAATTCAAATTGTTGATGGTAATACTGTTCTTATCATAAATGTTGGTGACATAAATGCTGATTTTCAGAATGTGTTTGTATCCCATGTACTTGCTTCAAACTTATTGTCTGTTTTTCAATTAGTGGGCAACAATTGTAATGTTAATATTTTTTAGAATGGTTGTCTTGTGCAAGATCAAATATCAAGGAAGGTGATCGGGAAGGGGCCTAAAATGGGCAAATTATTTTCACTTCAATTTATTTCTAATCATTTGTCTTTTGCTTGCAATGGAGTTTTGAATATGTGTGAGAATTGACATAGAAAATTGGGCCATCCAAACTCTAGTTTTTTGTTTCATTTATTTAAAAATGATTTGTTGGGAAATAAAAATGTCATTTCTAATTCTTCTTCTCCTTGTTCGGTTTGCAAACTTGCTAAAAGTAAAACACTACCATTTCCTTCTAATGGCAATCGTGCTTCCAAATGTTTTGATATGGTTTATAGTGATGTTTGGGGTATGTCTTCTATTGCTTCTTATGTTTATTATAAATACTTTATGACTTTTATTGATGATTATAGTCGTTTTACTTGGATATATTTTCTTAAATTTAAGGTCGAAGTTTTTTCAATGTTTAAGAAATTTTTAGCCTAATGAAAATCAATTTCAAGCAAGCATTAAAAATTTTCGTTTTGATTCTGGTGGTGAGTACATGTCTAAGGAGTTTCAGGATTTTTTTTTGTAGCAAAAAGGAATTGTATCTTAATGTCCCAAAACACCACAATAAAATGGCGTGGCAAAGCGAAAGAATCACTATTTGCTTGATGTGACGCGCACATTGCTTCTTCAATCATTTATCCCATTTGGATTCTGGGTTGAAGCATCATCCACTACTGTTTTCCTAATCAATCGCCTTCCATCTACTGTTCTTGATCTTGATTCCTCTTTCTTCTGTCGTTTTAAAACTCATCCAAATTGTCTTGATTTGTTCACTTACCTCCAGGTGAAAGACATGGGCTTGGAGCTCAACCTGTCCAATGTGCTTTTATGGGTTATAGTAACTTTCACAATGGTTTTGTGTGTTATGATATTAATAACCATCGGTTCCGTATTTTAGGAAATGTGACATTCCGTTTATTTTTATTTGATAATTAAACCATTATTACTCCTTATTACTATTGTAATTTCTTTTTCTATATAAATAGCTTAAGACTGTAGTAATAAGACATGAAAGTAGTTTTCTGCCTTTTACTTTCTTCATGTATCTAGAGCTCTAGGTTAGGGTTATGTAAAATTCTCCATAGCTTAGTGGGGTTCAAAGCACAATACCCGACTCATTTTCGTCTACCTAATGGCGCACTATACCCCATGGAAGGCGGCCCTTACGGGTAGCAACGATATTGGTTTTGGTGAAACACCAGAAGTGGTCAACAATGCCAGCTGTGGCGGTTCAGGCAGCGGCAGCCTTAGAGGGGACAACCTAGACAGTGACAGCTTAGGCAATGATGGCTGTAACGATTTCTCCAACAATGGTTTTTCCAATTTCATTGGCCATGGGAGAACTTCTGATGCCCTCATTGTGAAGTCCAGAAACTCAATGGAAAAATTATATTGAATGGTCCCACACCGCAAGATTCATACAAGATAGTAATTAAAAATATGGTTTCCTCATAGGAGAGGTGCAAATGCCTGCCACAACATTTCTTGGACTCTGTAAAGTTTGTTATTATTGCTTGGCTGATTAGTATTATGGAGTTAGTGATTGAAAAACCTTTGACGTTCTTGCCTAATGCGAAGGAAGTTTGAGAGACCATTAAAGAAACATAGTTTGATATTCAGAATTCTTCCTAAATTTTTTATCTTAAATCACGATTGTGGCATGCCAAGCAAGGAAACAGAAATGTCACTACATATTATAATATGTTGATGACATTATGGCAAGAATTGGATCTTTGCTATGATGATCATTGGAAGTTTTGTGAGGACACTGTTTTGTTTCTTAAGAGACAGGAGAACAATCGAATATTCTTGTTCTTGTATGATCTTAAGAAGTGTCTTGATGAACTCTTCGGCAAAAATATTGGGGAAGATTCCATTGTCATCACCTTGGAAAACGTTTTTAGAATATAAGAGAATAGGCGAGACAAGGTGATATGATAGGTAAGTCACCTTCTATTTGCTGAGGTCAAAAGCACTGCCTAGCCTCTAAGATTGAAAAAGAGAAGAGAGATAGAAAAAAATCATGGTGTGAACATTATAAACGTCCATGGCACACACGTGATACATTTTGGAAGCTCCATGGAAAATGTGACACCCTAAACCCCAAAATAATATATAATAACTTATACCGTATTTTCTTAAAAATTTGTAGCAGATAAATAAAATTTGTTTCCGAGGAAATAAAAACTTTTGTAACTAATTTAGGATATCATATTTCTCAAAACTAAAAGGAACACTTCAAACTTTTTTTTTCCTTCTATAAAACATGGCAATCTCCAAAAACTTGATTTAACTAAAATTTTTTAATTTAATTCCAAAAACTTACTAGTACTTATAAGGTTTTCATACAAAAAGCTCTTTGTAATTAAATAAATAAAAATACAACTTATGACTCTCATTTCCAGTATCACCGATCAGAGTAGGGTTTCTCCTAAACTTGAACTTCAAGACTCATTAACTTGTAAAAACTGCGATTTCGCAAACGCAAAACCAAACTAGTCAAACAAAAACAACGAAGGAGGTGAGTTTTGAAATCATGTTGATAATATAATATAAGTAAGAAGAACACGCAATTAATCATAAATAAACCGTATCATTACACTAACATTCTTCAAGGAACAACATCACATTATAAAATCAAAATGTCTCAAGTAAAATGAATACATTTCACTATAACGTCAAATCATCTAAGAAAAATCATTATCGCACACGATACATATTAATCACAACAAAACAATCCCAAGAAAACACAATGCTATGCATCAGCTTTGACTCTACTTCACAATTCGGTACCATTCTAACTTCACATTTTTTATACAAATTTGAAGTATTTGGTTAGGAGGCTTGATACTATGCCACCACTCGAGTGGACAGACAATTCAAATTTGGCTTTGTCCTCATAGATCCCCTCAACTCAACCTGAGACACATAAACGCGGCAGTCGAGGTAAACGTGTGTTGCATGGTAGCTCCCGACATTTGTAGTGCTATCTCCAAGTCACCTAGGAATTCCCCACTCGAATACCTCCAAGGTTAACAATCTTGCCTTAAGGCTCAACAGCAGACCGCCATGATTAGGCTTATTCAGTTATACTTCCCCGAAATCGCTAGGCTTGTCAGGGCCTACCTATATGATGACAAAATAATCTCCACTTCAAAAATTATGCACATCTATTTTCTCCCATCGTTTGCCTGGACTACTCTATTAAGAGCATTATCTAAGCACAAGTCGGAATCATCACTATTTTATCAACTTTGGGGTTACTTCAAAATTCCCATCACAAATTTATAACATCATTATCATCAATCATAAATCATCATCATCACATAAACTTATCACAAATTTATAACATCATAAATCATACATCATCATCATCAATTAAACTTACATCATACACTGCATCCATATTTTATCACTTCACATAAACTCATCTAATCAAACATATATATGCACCAAATTCATTTGAAATCAAATATCACAATAATATCAAATACCACACATTTAACGAAATTTTATCAATCAACACCTTATAAATATTTCTATTCCACATTTTAATCTCACAATTTCCATTTTTGCACATTAATTAATTTATCACTCAAAGGGCTACTGTCGTATGTAGCGAGCCACGGATGAATCGTTGGGAAGTACGGTTTTCCCGTTCATCTCACAATATATTATACTCATGAATTCAAACGTTTTCTCACCCCTTATCTTATTTCGACTCTTTCACACACGAATACGATTCCACTAGCAAACATCTTTTGTTGTTTGACTATTTGTCCTTCAATCGATCTAACTTGACAATTTATGGGTAAACGACAAAAATAAATTATGAGAAGACACTCTAAAAACTAAATTTCAACATTTGTTCAAGGAAACTTAACATAAATTAGAAAACCTATCAGTGGATAATATAACCACTTTTCACATGATCGTTTTGGGGTTGATTTCACTCAAATCAGACTTACGGTGAGGAAGACCGATGCAAAATAACGAAATCTACAAACAAAGAAGTCAGACATTTTAGAAAGAAATTGAGATGGTTAAAAATTTGAGAATGTGTGTTTAATTGACTAACTAAATAAGTGAAACAACATATTGAAATTTAGACAGAAATTGAGAAAGTTTTATTGAACAGTTATCGACCGGTACAGATTTTCTTGTGTTTTTTTCCTTAAGTACCGTTGTGGTTGTTTCTGTTACTCAGGCACTTCCTACTTCCTATTTTTTTTAAATTAAATTTTTCTTTTCTTGTTTTTTTAATTAGGTATTACTATTGCATATGGGTCTATTTCATAAAACACATTTTATTTATTTCTTTTATTTATTTTAAATAATACAAACAATTACCAAAATTATTTTTTAACACTTTTTTAAACACAATTTATTTACTAAAATATTACTTATATTTCAAAACTAATATTTTATAAAATAAAGTAATTAATGTTTAAAATACACTATAATAATCACTATAATAATACTTATTTTTCCAAATACTCAAATTAAAATATTATCTTCATTAGAGAATAGTGGAAATTATAAAACATATAAATATAACATCAACACTTTATATTAATTACTAAATCATAATAAATATATATAAAATCACAATGTCATAACAAGTATATAAAAATAAAGGAAATTAAACACAATATTACTACTTTCCTAAGATAATTATTTATAAAATAAATAACTAAAAATAGAAAATAGTTATAAATAATTAAAATATAAATATGTGCATCCTTAACATCAGTCAAATGCACATAAAATATTCCATTAATTGGATACGTGTATATACAAGGAAAATCACATAAAATGTTATTGTTTAAAATATTACACTAAAATACAATTATTTTTAGAAAAATACATAAAATAATAAAATAAAATATTTATTATTTATATAACTCATTTAATATAATATGTATCAAATTAGCACATTATAGAAGGCATCCATATAGATCAGCACCAGTGCAGTCGCATACAGACCAGCACTCGTGCAGTCACTACAGACCAGCACGTTTGACATAAACCAAGGTACAATCACTACAGATCAGTACCTAGTGCAATCACTACAAATCAGCACTCGTGCAATCACTACAGATCAGCACGTTGTTGCGCATTACTCTGTGGCCCATCGCGGGTACCACTTGACTATGCAATGCATGAAGATGCAGTGTTTCACTTCTCTGGAAACAGTATGCAAAATCAGGAAATTCATGCCTTTCAATCATATTTAAAATAACTCAGCACAGTCAAAATTATCATCATCACAAACATGACCAAACAGCCAAGTAATCATCAACATATGAAATGTTTTCCCAACCTCTTGAAAATTTCAAACACAGTGTTAAAAACTGAATTTTCTGAAATTTACGAATCTGTATTCGAATACAGCTTCTCTGTATTCGAATACATAAGCCAAAAACAGAACCAGAATGATCAGCCTCAGAACATCAGAAACCGAACCAGAATGAGGATCATTAGAAGCAAAACAGAATGATTCACACTAGAATCATCAGAAGCAGAAACAACAGAATGATTCATACCAGAATCATCAGAAGCAGAAACAACAACATGATTCATACCAGAATCATCAGAAACAACATAGAATGATTCATCAAGAATCATCAGAAACAACACAGAATGATGTTGGAACCAAGTTGGTTCTAAATAATCTGGATTTTGATGTGTACAAATACACTTGATGGAATCTTATTTTGAACTTGAATTACTACAGTAAAAACCATCAGAAGATGAATGTATCAGAGGATACATTATGAATTTACAGAAGATGCATTTCTGGAATTATCAGAAGATAAACCAAAATGTCCAAAACCGACCAGAAGATAACTTTGGAGGCTTATATCAAACAGAAACAAAATCAGAAGAACATCTGGAAAACACCAGAGTCATAATTACCCCTCTTTAAAAACCTCAAAACTCATAACATTTTCATTAAACAACAACAACAGATTTTTTAGAAATAACACTTCCACCATTTTAAATCCCTTTTCTTTTGAAACCATCATCAATACCAGATTGTTTAACAAAACACAGCAAGAACACAGAATCACTAAAACCAGAAAGTCAACCACAAAACAGTCCCACACAAACTAACTCAAGCATTTGGATCATCTCCAATACAACACCAACCAAGTCATCATTCAAACACAACAGAATGATTTCTTACTCAACACAACAAACAATACATCATCAACAAAGCAACACAATAAGTTCCTTCACTGAAAACAGCAGGAACATCAAAACAGTTTGATTTCCAAAACATAACACAATGTTTTTCACAACATAACCCAATAATCATTCATCACACATGCATTTACAGCCCTAAATGCAAATCTAGAAAGTTGGAAGGTGCCCTTACCTTAGTTACGTTCCCTTAGTTCGTACGCTTATGCGAAAAAAGCCGACGATACTCCCGTTCGCGTTCGCCGCTACAAAAATTAGTTCTTTAGCTCTGTAACGATCAGAGGAATGACTTTCGTACTCGAAACTTTCTGATTCGACACTCAAATTTTCCAGAAAAAGAATATTTAGAAATCTGTTTTTCCTTTTCTAACACAGAAAACAGAAGAAGAAGAAGATATATGGATAATTCTGTCGTACAGAGGAAAGAAGAAATATCTTCTCACTTAAGTATCCACGTAAAAGCAACTGACACAGCAGAGGAGAGAGGAATTGTTTCCTTTTTCACAAATATCTACGCCACCTCACCAACTCTTATATTAAAATATCTTTTGATCCTCCAACAATTAATCCGTTTCGTCGCAAATAGCAGAAAATATCTTAATTAATCGGCCCGATAATTTAATTACCCGAAATTAAATTAATTCATCCATCATCCATAATTTTAATTCCAACTTCAAAACAATTAAATATATATATATATATATATTTACACAAAATATACATATATTGAATATTACACCAATATTCCCAAAATACCCTTAAAATCAAATCTGAATTTAATTTTAAAATTTAAGGGTCTTACAATCAGACATCCTAGTTTTTCGTATTTGAATAATTTGTTTTATAAATTATTTTCTAAGAAGGATTAGTCTTTATTCATTATGAAACTTGCAAATTTGCTAAACATCATCGTTTTCTTTTTCTACACAATTATATAAACAGTCAAAACTATTTGCAGTTATTCATAATGATGTTTGGAGTCTCTAATAAAAAATGGTTTATAACTTTTATCGATGCTCATGCTAGAATTTGTTGGGTTTATTTATTGAAAGAAAAATTAGAAGTTGGACAAGTTGTCAATTTTTTTTAATGCAAACTCAATACAAAAAAAATATGCAAGTCTTTAGAGGTGACAATGGTATATACTATTTTAATATATTTTTCTCAGTTTTTTTCCTTGAAAATGGGGTCGTTCATTAATGTTCTTGTGTTAATACACCCCAACAAAATGGAATTGCATAGAGAAAGAATAAGCATCTTCTTAATATTTCTAAAGCTTTACTCTTTGCAAATAAGGTTCCAAAATATGTATAGGGTGAAGCTATTTTAACTGCATCATATTTAATTAATCGTATGAGTGTTTTCAAACCCCATTTGATGTTTTTCAAAATTGTTTCCCTTTGACTCGTGTCTCTGCTAATTTGCCACTAAAAGTTTTCCGTTGAACTGCTTTTGTTCATGAACATCAACAACTTGGCAAACTTGATCCACGGGCAGTAAAATATTTTTACTTGTTATTTTCCAAATCAGAAGGGGTATAAGTGTTTTCAACCAAAATCAAAAAGAGTTTTTGTAACCATGGGTGTTACTTTTGTTGAAAAACAACCTTTTTTTAATGACATTCATCTTCATGAGGAACTTTAAGTAAGATTCATCTTTTCAAAATATTTTTACTTTAAGTGATATAGTGTTGTCACAAAGTTTAGAGACTTACATTCATGCACCAAATGAAAATATTCAAGAATCCATATTGAACTCAATCCACTATGAAAGAGGTTCCGACAGATTATGGGGTAACAAATTCAAATCAAAAACTCATTGCCCGACCCTTTCAAGATTCTGAACCAATAAATAATCCAACACACTGTGCTGATATAGGAAAGTCTTCTTCTGTTCTTAGGTGTCATGTTGAGTATCCTAATATAGACATTTCTATTGCAATTAGGAAATCTGCTAGATCATGCACTAAACATCATTTTCCTAATTATGTGTCATACTCAAAATTATCTTCTTCATTTGCTGCATTAACCTATCAGTTGTCTGCTGTAGAAATTCCAAAAATGTACAAGAGACTCTAAAAATTCCAAAGTGGAAGGAAGTTGTTCTTAAGGAGATGCGAGCTCTTGAGAAGAATCAAATTTGGAGAGTCATGACTTTACCTACAGGAAATAATATTGTTGGCTGTAAATAGGTATTTATTGTAAAATATAATTCTTATAACACAATTGAAAGATACAAGACACAATTGATTGCAAAAGGGTTTACTCAGACATATGACATTTGATTACTTAGAGACTTTTGCTCCTATTGGAAAATTAAATACTATTAGAGTTGTCTTGTCCTTGGAGGTGAATTTAGATTGGTCTCTTAACTAGTTTGATGTTAAAAATGCTTTTCTAAATGGTGATTTGGAACAGGATGTATACATGGATAACACTCTTGACTTTGAAGACAAGTTTGGTTCTAATGTTTGCAAAATGCAAAAATGCCTTTATGGTCTTAAGCAATCTCCAAGGACTTGGTTTGAAATTTCACTTGGTCAGTTAAAAGGCAAAGTTAATACATGGATAATTAGACCATATTGTGTCCATGGAGTTCTCTAAAATGGTAACATTGCAATTTTAATTATATATGTAGATAATATTATTCTCACATGAGATGACATTGTTGAGATGGAAATATTGAAGAAAAATTTGGCAAAAGAATTTGAGATCAAAGAGTTAGGTGCACTTAAATTATTTTATTAGTATGAAGGTTGCTCGCTCAAAGAAGGGAATTTTTGTTTATCAAATAAAATACATCCTAGATCTCTTGGAGGAAACCAGGATACGTGAGTGTAGACCAGCAGATACTCATATTGAATTAAATGCAAAACATTGGGAGAAAGGTAGTGTTTCTGTTGATATTGGAAGATACTAGAGGTTGGTTGAAAAACTTAAATATGTAGCAAACACGAGACCTGACATCACTTTCTCTGTGATTGTTGTAAGCCAATTCATGCATTCTCACGTATGAAGAACACTTGGAAGCAATTTTTTGAATCTTAAGGTACGTAAAATTCAATACTGGGAAAGGTTTGTACTTCAAGAAAACCCAAGATATAGAAGTCTCTATATTTATAGATGTTGATTGGGCAGGAACTGTTACTGATAAAATATCTACTACTAAATATTGTGCCTATGTTTGGAGAAGTAAAAAATAAGGTGTTGTTCCTTGAAGCAGTGAAGAAGCCGAATTCAGAGCAATGACTCATGGAATTTGTGAACTTTTGTGGATTCATAAACTCTTTGAAGAATTGAAAGTAAAAGTTGCTTCACCCTTAAATTGTTATGTGATAGAAAAATAGCAATAAGTATAACTCACAACCCTATACAACATGATAGAACCAAACACATTAAGATCGACCGTCACTTCATAAAAGAAAAATTTGATGTTGGAATTATAGTTTGTGTTAGTGCAAAAGTATTTTTAAATACAATAATTTGGTTAATGTTTCAATGATAACAAATACATATAAATAAAGAATAAAAGTTAAAAGTTGTGTTAATAACTATTCAAAGTAGACTAGATTTGAAGTACTTTAGAGATATTCTATTGGATTATAGGGAAAAAGAAATGATGCAGAAACAAGTGCCCCAAAGCATGCGTCGTAACATAAGGTCTATCCTCTGATGACTAGAGAAAGGCAAAAGAAACCCAAACGTCACTTCAGCTACATCTTAAGTCTAGTCACACGCGCCTTTATTGTCATAAGCGTTAGTTGACTCTAGGATGCGAGCAACGTAATACCTCGATTGCCTTTGATGAACCCAACATGGATTATGTTCTTTTGACTCTGATAAGCGTTACAAGAATTCTTCTGCCTCTGATAAGTGTGACAAGAATTCCTCTGCCTCTTATAAGCGTGACAAGAATTAATATGTCTCTACCTTTGATAATCACATCAAGCGTATGATTGTCTAACTCTGAACGTTTATGTATCCTCTGAAAAAGTCAACGTCCAAAGAAGCTAAAACAACTTCACATCATCTAACAAACATTATAAGTCTGGTACATGTCTGAAAGTCTTTAATAATTGACTTGATCAAAGTATCGTCCGATTCCCTGTCTTGACTTGATCTGCCTTGAATAGTGATAGAAGATTTCCAACAATAACATTCTCAACAGACATTTCTTCTTTGTATTTAAGAAGAACTCACTCAGTCCTTAACAGAGCGCGAAAGCGAGCGAGAGAGAGAATGAAGGAGAGAAAATGAAAAAGGCTATGTGTTAAAAGAATACTCTGAAAAAGCTAAGAACATCAAACCAATAGAATGAGTGTTTTATCCTCTCACAAAGATCTATTAGAATTGATGTAAATCAGTCAAAGTGTTTGCACATACTTGTATTGATATATGATTTAATCTATAACATCATCTCCATGAGAGTTAGAATCCTAAAACAAACTTGGTGTCAAATCAGACACAAAATAGAACTAATGTAAATCAGCCCAATAGTGGCACAATCTTCTCTTCCTCAAAGAGGTACCTAAATGGTACAAAGACCTTCATGAACCTCAACGGCAAGATGACAATATGTTGAAGAAAGGTTCTGGGAACGATAGCCTGGAGACACTAGAGAAAAATTGTCAAAGCTTGAAGAGGCAGAGTAAATAATACTTGTACAAATATTTATGGAAATAATGGATTAAGTCATCGACTGTACTTAGGAAAATATCTCTGTAAGGGGAGGGCTAGATGTAGCAACAGTTTGTTGTGGACTAGTATAAAATATTTGTGTCTTCTTATTCTTGTGTAATTACCTGAGCTTAGTTCTTTATGGTTCAACCTTATTGCTAGATCACCTTTAAACAGTTTTACAATTTGTATTTTGAAACCAAAGTGGACTTTACGAATGCTTGAGATGAGAAATTCAGGACTTTGTAATCTATGAATAAATGCAAATGAGTGAAACCCATTAAGATATATGCAAAGACAATAAATCAATACGAGAATTCTTGAACATTTAAGCTTAATTCTAATCTTAAATCCACTAAGGCTTTAGGGATTAGTTTGGAATTAAAGGTTCTACCACTAACGAATTAGGGAAAGAATAGTAAAGAGAATTCAGTAATAAATCGTTAAAGGAATTTAGTAATTAGGATCGAATTAGAAATCAAGGTTGCATTCACAGTGAAACTCATCCCTAACTGTTTTCTCATTATAAAAGTTCAATATTATTACTCTTGTTAGTTTGACAGTGTTCTTTCAATTGGAAAACTTTTGTTCAATTTTAGTAATTAAATGTAATTCGATAGTATAACACAATTTTTGAGTTCGATACTCGGTCTTACTATTTTAATATTATTTGCAAAGATTCAATACACTTGCTGAAACGCCATCAGTCATTTTCATAACTAAGATATAGTGACATAAATGATATTGATTCGATAAATATAAGGGAAAAATATATATATCGTATGGAATCGACATTAATTATGTAAATGTCTTATCCATAAAGACGACAGAAAAATAAGTGTCATGATCTATTACTTTTGAAGATTGTCGATTGTCATTATAATTTTCGATGATTTTTAATTACCGATTCATGGTGGATCACTTATAAAAGTGATCTACTATGGAACTCACAAAAATGTATATTTACTTTACAAGGACAAAACAGTAAAAAATATTTAATTTTACATATACTAAAATTAAAAAGTAATATATTTACACGACTAAAAACATAGTTTAACATAAGGGATCTTATATGGTACATTCATAAATTTAAGCATTTTGGCACATTTGTGCTCTAAACCAATAAATTAACAATCATTTTTATTTATTAAAAAACTATTTATCGACTTTTGTATTTTAAAAAAAAAAAAATAATTTCATAAAAAAGATACTATTTCATTATTTATAAGCATTAACTAATTTTTCACATTTTATCATAAAAATTATTCAATATTTATTATTATGAGTGATAAAAATTCAAATAAAATTAAATTTTATTTTGCAGTGACTTATGATAAATAATATTTAGTTATTATAATTTTATAAATATTAAAAATTAATTTAAAAAAAAATTATTTAATTATTTCAGTAAATGTCCAATTCGTGTACAGTAGAGTTTCTCTTATAACATAAAATGAAAGAGCATCGACTTATGAGAGCTAAATTAAGATTCGAGGCTATGTGATGGGTCATTAATTAAGCTTTGCTAATCCACTACACTAGTCTCACATTCTATTCCCTAAGACTTTATATCTCTTAACCATGCATCCACTGAAAGATTCTACGCTTTTATTTTTATATCATAGTTTTTACCCTCCAACAGAACCGTGTTTTCTCCAGTGTAAGCTGAAATGTAAAGAGGTTTTGCAATGTGGCTGGAAAAGGCAGCATCACACATGCACTGCAGGCATCGAGTGTGTGATGCTCACACCTTTAAGCAGAAATCCACACTCCTTGAGTGTGGTTGCTTGTGCCAGAACAACTCCAACAACTTCTCTTCTTGTTATATAAACACCAACTCTCTCTAACCACTTAGTCAAACACAACACAACTCACACAACTATACCTTAGCATCTCCTAGATAATTCCATTATCTTCTTTTCAACTCACATCTCTTTATTCTCAACAAAAATGACATCCATTTTCGTGGCCATTGCTTCGAGGTGGATTAAGCATTCATGCTGTGAAGGTGAAGCTGAAGGTGATTGGTTTGGTTATTCACCTCTAACTATTGAAGAAGATCATCACACTGGGAATGGAGACTCGACACAAGTTGCATACAGAGAAGGTGATGATGATGATGACAGCGGCTATGACTATGCTCCTGCTGCTTAAATTCTACTGTGTTACCTAACTTTATTTAGTCAGCTACTTAGTAGTATTAATTAATTACAAAATGTCTACGATAGATCTTTGTTAAAATTGGGGCACACAAATGAGAAGGCCCCTCGAGCTTAGTAAGCAAACGTTGACTTTTAAAACTTTTATATTGTGATCAGAATTACGTAGTTGCTCATAACAATTTATAACTCATACTAAATACTGCAAACTTAATGGACATCACATCTCTACTTGGGTTTGATGATATCTTTATTGGTTTTTGATAGACTTTGAAGTCTTCACTCTAGCCACAGACTAAACATGAACTCAAAACTCTTCAATTAATTCCTTGTATTAACTGCTAAACTTTGGCCAGTATCATCACTTTGATGGTGACAATTCTATTTGCATTGAGTTTCGTCCTACTTTTTGTTTTTTAATTTGGTAGGCCTGCCATTTTCCATTATTGACTATCTTGAACTAATTATCTAATTTGTGATAGCAATTACTGTTTACTCGCTGTGTTATTCTCATGCGCCTGAACATAAAATACTTGGGTTTATTCTCTCAAACAAAAGTCTAAAGTAACTTGTCAGAACTCTTTGACCAACAAAGTAACACTTCGTTTTAATGTTAAATCTTGATAATTTTGCTTCGATGCGGTCTGAATTTAACGTCAAACAAATCCGAAGACCTTGTTATGGAGGAACTGAAAATATTGGATCCATATCACTGAACAATGATACAGGTATTCATCTACAAGTATGGTCTATGACCATTGAAAGCAGCAAAAGAACAAAAAAAGTAATACTCTAATATTCCATTAACGTCATTAATTTAGTATGCTTTGCTTCTAATCAAAGTTAAGCAGCACTTTGATCTGGATGGACATTCTAAGCATGAAATACGTTCCATTATGAGAAGGAAGCAAAATGATCTGATGTATGGTTTTAATAAATACAAAATTGTAATTCTAACACCCTATTTTTCGTAATATCAACTTGCATGTCGGGACCATACGTACCGTTACATCTACAGGATCGTTTAGAGTAACTTTTGTGTTGAAACGGAGTGATCCTGTGCCTGAAAAGGTCACTAAACGATCTTATTCAATAACAATTTAACAACAGTGAGACTTAGTCATGTTAAGATTAGAAAATATTTTGTTACTTAATTTAGATCGTCAAATATTCTCAAAACTGTAAATTAGGAATTTGTAAAGGTGTGAGATATGTGTACAACAATTATTCCTAAATAGAAGAGAGGAATTATAGGGCCTCCTATATATATGTATTGCATCATTCAGTAAAAAGTATGAAATACAGAATTATCTTTTGAAACCTTTTCTACATGGTATCAAGAGCCAGCACCGCCTCCACAATATAGGAATCGGTGGTTTGTTGGTTTCTTTGGGTAATTTCTGATGACTTCTTCTGATAAAAATTTCGCTGCTGCTCATAATGAAGCGTTCACCCCAGAACGACTTGACGGCACGAACTATGTCGAGTGGTCATTGAATGCGCAGAATAAGATCAGAGGCAGAAAACATTGGGGCTACATCACCGGATCAAAGGCTGCACCAAAAAATAAGGAATCTGATGACTATGAAGCATGGGAAGATGAAAATTTTTTGGTCAAGTCTTGGCTTCTGGACTCTATGACCAAAGAAATGAGATCCCTCTTCATTTGCTTAGCAACAGCGAAGCAAATTTGGGAGACTGCGAAGGAGACGTACCCGGTCAACCAAGATGCGTCTAGAGCTTATCAATTGTATCGTGAGGTAATCGCTACTCAGCAAAATGGAGGATCTGTCATTACATACTTTGGTAAATTGCAGAGGTTGTGGCAGGAGTATGATGTTATTAAAGATTGTACCATGGAATGCCCTAAAGATGTTGAGAAGTATAACAACATGGTTAATTCCCAGCGAGTTTATGTGTTTTTGGCTGGTCTGGATTCACAATTGGATGGAGCTTGTAAGACCCTTAATTTTAAATATTAATATTGGAATTAATGTCAAGGGCATTTTGGGAATTTTTGTAAAATATTTAATATATGTATGTTTTAAGTGAATATATATATATATATAAATATATTTATTTTGGAAGATGAATTAAAATTATTGGATGAAGAATTAAATTAATTTAACTTCAAGTAATTAAATTAATCAGCCCATTAAGTAAGGATTAGTGGCTAATTGCAAGACAATTAAAAGCTGGAAATCAGACAAGTGGCAAGTGAGGTGGCACCTTGAGAGCCTATATATAGGAGTGAGAAGGATGGTGAAGTCAGAACACCATTCCTTCCTCCTCACTGCCCATATTGCATGTACCAACTCCATCTCCCCTCCCATTCTGTCTCTGTTCTGCCATTCCTGAATTCAAATTAAAGAGAGGGAAATTCCTCCAAACACCATTAACTGAAATTCCAACCATCAAACCAGAAAACCCATAGTAGTAAAGTTAATCCCCACCTCGTTACGAAGCCAAAGAGCCAATTTTTGCAGCAGCAAACTCAGGGAGCAGTTCGCCGTTTTTGACGCCCAGACTTGAGCAGAAGCAGAGCACGCTACAAGGGTAAGGGCACCTTCCATTTTTAACTGCATTAGGGCCATGAATGAGTGTTATTTCACTTCTGTTTTAAGAGAAAGACTGTTTTCGAAAATGACATTTGAAATAAAATGCATTTTGTTGATATGTGATTTATCTGAGATGGTGGTTGCTGCTGTTTTTCTAATAAAACATGTTATTTTACTTATGAGTGAAAGCTGGAAAATGTTGCATGTTATTTTAATGATGAATAAAATGCATGTCTTAAAACTGTTTTGAAAATAGTCTTAAAATGCAAAAATGCATTCTGTTTGGGGTTTGTTGTTTAGTGATGCTTGCATGATATTCTGATGGTTGAAGAAACTGAGTATTTGCATGTTTCTGATGTTTGAAGAAACTGAGTAGTTGCATGTTTCTGATGTTTGAAGAAAATGAGTATTTGCATGTTTCTGATGTTTGAAGAAACTGAGTATTTGCATGTTTCTGATGTTTGAAGAAACTGAGTACTTACATGTTTATTCTTATGATATGAATGATTCTGATTCTGGATGTCTTGTGTGATTCTGATGATAGTGATGATTCTGATTCTGGTTGTTCTGGGTGATCTTGATGATATTGATGATTTTGATTCTGGTTGTTTGTGATGATTCTGGTGGTATTGATGATTTAATGGAAAAAGGGATTTTAAATGAGGAAAGGGTTTTGAAAAAGTGTAGAATCTGTTTAATGTTTGGTTGTCATCTTTAAAAGAAATAGTTTGAAAAAAATGATGATGTTTCAGGAAGTATTTCACTGGTTTTTCGAAGGTGTATTCGAATACAACATGTGTGTATTCGAATAGATCCTGTCCAGCTTCTGTTTTCCCTAAGTTTTCAAAACTTGTATTCGACTACGAGCCCCTGTAGTCGAATATAGAAGGAGGATTTTTACTTCTGACTGAAATATCTGTATTCGATTACGACTATGTCGTATTCGAATACAGAAGTGAAATTTTAAGCACTGTATTCGCATCTGTAGTCGACTAGAGGCATATGCTGTATTCGACTACAGATTCGAGTTTTTCCAGAAACTCAATTTTTTAGCTTCTATATTCGAATACAAGGAAGCTGTATTCGAATACAGATTTGTGTTTTCCAGAAAAATCAATTTTAATCACTATCATGTGAGTTTTAAAGTATTGAGAAACTTTGAGAATGATTTAAATGATTTAAATGAGGTCTGTGAAATGGTTTTAAAGTGGAAGGGATGATGTTTTGAAAAACCTTTAAGGACATGGGAGAAATGCTGAAATTTTCAAGGTTTGGTCTTCTATATTCGACTACAGGCATGCTGTATTCGAATACAGAATGTTAAAACTGCAGTTCATGCTTCTGTATTCGAATACAGGGGATCTGTATTCGAATACAGATTCAAGTTTCCAGAATTTCCAAGTTTTTAAGAGTGTTTTGCAAACCCTGAGTGTTTGGGGAATGTTGGGATTGTTGTGGGGAATTCAAATGGAACCTTTGGTGATATTTTGAAGTTGTGATGATGAAGTTTTTGAAACTTTACTGACGTAATGAAAGATGTTGTTTTGTGCACTGAGACTGCCCCTGTATTGGAATACCAGAGGGCTGTATTCGAATACAGGGTGTGAATCTGCACTGTTTTTGGCTTATGTATTCGAATACAGAGGAGCTGTATTCGAATACAGATTCGTAAAATTCCAGAAATCCTCAGTTTTAAACTCTGTAATTGAATTTTAAGAGTTTGGGAAAACTTTTCAAAGTGTTAATGATTAATGGACTGTTTAATCATGATTGTGATGTTGCTATTTATAACTGTGCTGAAATATTTAAACATGATGAAGAGCATGAATTTTCTGATTTTGCATATTGTTTCTAGAGAAATGAAACACTGCATATGCATGCATTGCATAGTCAACTGGTACCCGTGATGGGCCACGGAGTAATGCGCAACCACGTGCTGATCTGTGAGCGATTGCACGAGTGCTGATATGTGAGCGATTGCACTAGGTACTGATCTGTGAGCAATTGTAACTTGGTATATAAGTGCTGGTCTGTGAGCGACTGCACTAGTACTGGACTGTGAGCGTCTGTACCTTGAAATGCGCAACCACGTGCTGATCTGTGAGCGATTGCACGAGTGCTGGTCTGTGAGCGACTGCACTAGGTACTGATCTGTGAGCGATTGTACCTTGGTGATCTGTGAGCGATTGCACGAGTGCTGGTCTGTGAGCGACTGCACTAGGTACTGATCTGTGAGCGATTGTACCTTGGTTTATGTCAAACGTGCTGGTCTGTGAGCGACTACACGAGTGTTGGTCTGTGAGCGACTGCACTAGTGCTGATCTGTGAGCGATTGCACCCTGGTCATGAGGGCCGTTAAGTTGTGCTAGTCTGTGAGTGACTGCACCTTGGTGATTCCAAGAAAAATTATGCATGAGCATATATGCATTACATTGAGGGATTTGACCGGTGTGTCACGATTGTTTATATGATGAATGTTGGAAATTAATGTGTGTGAGTGCTGTCCAGAATCTGAAATTCTGAATTAATGATTGTGTTTTATTGATGTGTTGTTTGTACTTACCGCATACTTCATAATCATTGACTGTTGTTTTGAAAAGGCATGTAAGTCATAAATTTTCAAATGAGCATTATTATTTCCTCATCATCATATGTTATACCATGATTATACATGTTGTGCAATATATGCTATGTGATTATCTGTTATTTTCGGTCGGTGACCCCTTGCTATTATATTGTGGACTTTGGGCTTTGCCCTCAGATGCCTCCCAAACCCACGCCGCCCGTGGGTACCCGAACGACGGAAACGTCGTTGAATTTCCTTGATCGCTACTCGCGCACTGCTTGGGCAATCGAACCCCTCTCAAGCAGAGCGACTTATACGGGGTGGCTGGAGCGGACAAGTAGGACCGACGGTGTGGAAGACTTCGTAGAGCGCACTCACGCGAGCATAGAGTTTCCCGTGCCTTCCCGCCTGGTGCTAGAGGCGCAGGAGTTTTCGACGACGCTGAGGAGTCTGCTGAAAGGGTTGAGACGGAGGCCACTGTAGGGGTGGTGACTCCCAACCCTGTGATTGGGAGATAGATACATGAGTCTGATGCGGTAGAGAAGCGTGAAGAGCTGAGACCAGTAGCGACTGAGATTCCGGGTCCATCTAGGATCTCCGATGATTGCTACGAGATTCCGGCACCGCCAAAGCGGCCACGAGTGTGTATTGACTTGACTTCTGAGGAGACCGACCCCTCTTTGCACGAGGAGGAGGAGGAGGTTACGTCGAAGCGAGCTGCAGAGTCAGAAGAGACTTGCGTGGGATGCGGAGGGAATCCGTGCTACTGCAGCTTCAGCGCATGATCAGTTAGACTTAATGTATTAGGTTTTGGGTTGAAATTGTAATTTGTCTTATTTTGGAAATTTTGTACTATTTTCCACTGAACCATGTACTCTGATATTTGCTGATGATGTATTATCACATTGATATTTTGGGATGTATTAATGTTTAAAAACTAATTTCCAAGATAAGTACTTAGTGATAATCCTGATGAAGTATTTGGTTTACGTTCATTGATTAATCTATAACGTACTATTTTACGAAGAACTTTATTTTAATTCTTTTGAAATAATTTTGGGAAAACTTATTTTAATTATTAATTAAAAAAAAAGCACTCGCGCTGTGTTTTGAACTCAGGGTGTTACAATTGTGGTATCAGAGCATTTGGTTAACTTTTGGGTTTGAGCTCTGATTAAAGTGTTTATTTTGAGTCATTAGCTGATCATGCATAAGAAGCAAGCAGTTAAAGTTTCAAGTCTTGTGTGAGTTGTGGTGTGACTGAAGTAATGATGGTTTTGTAGGAAACAATGCCTCCAAGAAGAGACGACACCGCAAGGACGAATGTCAGCCGGGAAGATAGGATGGCTGAAGCAATGAACAATATGGTTGCGTCGGTTGCTGCCCAGACGGCTGCCAAGACTCAACGCGACTTAGAGAAGAGAGAACGAGAGATTTGCGCTGCTGAGTCTAGAGGGCTTGAGGACTTTCGCCGTCATAACCCTCCCAAGTTCCCAGGTGATGAGGGTCCAGAAAGGGCGGACCAGTGGATCCAAGAGATGGAAAAGATATTCGAGATGATTAACTGTCGGGCAGTAGTAAAAGTCAACTATGCCACGTACCTGCTGATAGGGGACGCAGAGTACTGGTGGAGAAGTATGAGATCACTGATGGCGTCGGCTCAAGAGGAAGTGACCTGGGAGTCATTCAAAAAGAAGTTTCTAGACAAGTACTTCCCAATGAGTACGAGGACCAAGTTGGGGGATGACTTTCTGAAATTGTAACAGGGGAGTATGACAGTGGGAGAATACGCCGCTAAATTTGAGTCGCTATCCAGACACTTCAGATTCTTCCGAGAAGAAGTTGATGAACAGTTCATGTGTCATCGCTTCCAGAATGGATTGAAGTATGAGATCCAAGATTCAATCCTACCCTTGGGAATACAACGTTTCCACGTGCTAGTGGAAAAATGTAGAGAGGTGGAAGAGATGAAGAATAAGAGGGCCAACAGAGGTGGTCACTTTAACTCAGGAAGGCCTAGTCGGATGAATAACCAGAACAATAAAGGGAAACAAGTTGCCAAGCCGTATAACCGGCCACAGAACAACAGGAGGGGCCAGAATCGGCCGGGGAATCAGACTTTTGGACGGCAATTGGGACAAGGAGTCCGGTGTTATCGATGTGGGAAAGAAGGGCACATGGCTACTGCTTGTACCACAAGGGATCTTCTGTGTTTCAATTGCCAGAAGCCAGGACACGTGGCGAGGGATTGCCGGGTTCCGAAGGTGGAGCCAACCGTGAACGCGACTAGGGCTACCCGTCCTACTGCTAGAGGCCGCGTCTATCACATGGGTGTTGAAGCTGGAGGTCAAGCCCAAAATTTAATCCAGCAAGATTGTGAGATTGCAGGTAACACCCCAACTGCACTTTTTGATTCGGGGGCAACCCACTCTTTCATTGCTATGGATTGTGTGCATCGTTTGAAGTTGTCTGTATCTGCTTTGCCTTTTGATTTGGTTGTTACTACGCCTGCTAGGACTTTGACTGTAGACTCTGCATGTTTACACTGTACGGTAACAATTCAGAATAGGGACTTCTTGGTTAATCTAATCTGTCTACCCCTACAATCCCTTGAGATCATTCTCGGCATGGATTGGATGTCCTATAATCACGTAGTTTTGGATTGCGCTCGAAAACTGGTTCTTTTCCCCGAACCTGGAGTCGCTCGATATTTGACTGCTAACCAACTCGGAGTATCGCTGAGAGAAGGAACTCAGGAGTTCTTATCATTGGCTAACATGGAGACCAAGATGGATGTAAATATAGAAGATGTGATGTTAGTCAAGGATTACCCGGACGTATTTCCATCTGAGATTCCAGGATTACCCCCGGTGAGAGAGGTGGAGTTCTTCATTGACTTACACCCAGGAACTGGACCTATCTCAATTGCACCATACCGAATGTCGCCATTGGAATTAAGCGAGCTTAAGGGTCAGATTGAAGGCTTATTAGGGAAAGGATTTATCAGACCAAGTGTGTCGCCATGGGGAGCACCGGTATTGTGGGTTAAGAAGAAGGATGGAAGTTCGCGTCTATGTGTGGATTATCGACAGCTTAACAAGGTGACTATCAAGAATCGTTATCCTCTACCACGCATCGATGATTTGATGGATCAATTGAAGGGCGCAGCGGTGTTTTCAAAGATTGATTTGAAATCGGGATACCATCAGATTCGAGTAAGAGAAGGAGATATTCAAATGACTGCTTTCAGAACTCGTTACGGACATTATGAATATCTCGTTATGCCTTTTGGAGTTACGAATGCACCAGCAATTTTCATGGATTACATGAATAGGAACTTCAGCCCATTTCTGGATAAGTTTGTAGTGGTATCATCGACGATATTTTGATTTATTCAGAGGATGAAGAAGAACACAAAGAGCATCTACGCCAAGTTCTTGAAGTCTTACGCGAAAAGCAGCTGTATGCCAATTTATCGAAGTGCGAGTTTTGGCTAAAGGAAGTGAATTTCTTGGGACATGTGATAACAAAAGAAGGAATCGTTGTCGATCCGGCAAAGATTGAGACAATTCTTGCCTGGAAACAGCCCCAGACTGTCACGGACATAAGAAGTTTTGTCGGACTGGCAGGATACTACAGAAGATTCATTGAAGGATTCGCTAAGATTGTAGCTCCTCTGACACAACTAACCAGAAAGAATCAGCCGTTTGCATGGACGGAGAAGTATGAAGAGAGTTTTCAGTTGCTAAAGGAGAAATTGACAACCTCACCAGTGTTAGTTCTGCCACAGCCAGAGGAACCATATGAAGTTTACTGTGATGCATCTCACCAAGGTCTGGGATGTGTTTTGATGCAGCACAAGAAAGCTGTAGCTTATGCCTCAAGGCAGTTGAAGACTCACGAATGGAACTACCCTACCCATGATTTAGAGCTTGCTGCTATAGTATTTGTGTTAAAAGTCTGGAGACACTACTTGGATGGATGCACATTCACGGTGTTTAGCAATCATAAAAGCTTGAAGTATCTGTTCGACCTGAAGGAATTGAACATGCGTTAGAGAAGATGGATGGAGACTCTCAAGGATTTTGACTTCTCATTGCAGTACCACCCTGGAAAGGCCAATGTGGTGGCTGATGCATTAAGTCGGAAGAGTGTGTCAGTATCTTCAATGATAATGGCCAGACAACAAGAGTTGTGGGAAACATTTAGAGACCTACACTTGGACGTGAAGTTTGCACCAGGAGTGTTAAAGTGTGGGATGATAACAATTTCGAGTGGATTACTTGAGGAGATTGCAAACCTGCAAGATGACGCATTGATCCAAGAAAAGAGGAATTTGATAGCGCAAGGGCAGACAACTGAGTTCAGCGTCGGAACAGATAATATTCTGAGGTGTAATGGAAGGATTTGTGTACCGGAAGTTGCAGAGATGAGAAGAATAATTTTGGAAGAAGCTCATAAGAGTAAGTTGAGTATTCATCTTGGAGCAACCAAGATGTACCAGGACTTAAGGCAGAATTTCTGGTGGCCAGGAATGAAGAGGGATGTGGCAGAATATGTATCCGCTTGCTTGACTTGTTAGAAAGCGAAAGTGGAACATCAACGACCTGCTGGAATGCTGCAACCTTTGGACATATCAGAATGGAAGTGGGACAACATTTCCATGGATTTCATAACAGGACTGCCCAAGACAAGGAAAAAGAATGATTCAATTTGGGTAATAGTGGACCGTTTGACAAAGTCCGCACATTTCTTACCCGTAAGGACCACTTATAAGGTAGATAAGCTGACGGAAATCTACATCGTTGAGATTGTGAGGTTACATGGCGTTCCATCAAGTATAGTATCGGACCGTGACCCAAAGTTCACATCTCATTTTTGGGGAGCGCTGCATGAAGCTTTGGGCACAAAACTGAAATTGAGTTCAGCCTACCATCCACAAACAGACGGACAAACAGAGAGGAAAAATCAGTCCTTGGAGGATCTATTAAGAACATGTGTGTTGGATGACAGAGGAAACTGAGATGAGGTGTTGCCATTGATTGAATTCACTTACAACAACAGTTTCCACGCAAGTATCGGAATGGCACCCTATGAAGCATTATACGGACGCAAGTGTCAAATGCCCTTATGCTGGTATAAGGACGGAGAAAGTATGATTGTCGGACCAGAGATGGTGGAACAGACCACAGAGAAGATCAAGAAAATACAAGAGAAGATGAAGGTTTCGCAAGATCGGTAGAAGAGTTATGCGGACAAGCGTCGCAGACCTCTGGAATTCGAGTAGGGTGATCATGTATTTTTGAGGGTTACGCCTACAACTGGTGTTGGCAGAGCTATTAAGTCAAAGATGTTGACTCCTAAATTTATTGGGCCATACCAGATTACTGCTCGTATTGGACCTTTGGCGTATCAGATTGCTTTACCTCCAATACTGTCCAACATTCATGACGTATTTCATGTGTCGTAGCTAAGAAAGTGCATTGCAGACCCGACACATGTAATCGAGCCTGATACAATTCAGCTAAGGGACAACCTGTCGTTTGAAGTATTTCCGGTGAGGATCGAAGACAGGAAGATTAAGCAGTTGAGAAACAAGGAAGTCCCACTAGTCAAGGTGATTTGGAATCCGACTACTGGAGATGCAACCTGGGAATTGGAAAGTAAAATGAAGGAACAGTACCCTCAATTATTTACGGACATGTAGTTTCGAAGACGAAACTAATTTAAGGAGGGTAGTATTGTAAGACCCCTTAATTTTAAATATTAATTTTGGAATTTATGTCAAGGGCATTTTGGGATTTTTGTAAAATATATAATTTTTGTATGTTTTAAGTGAATATATATATAAATATATTTATTTTGGAAGAGGAATTAAAATTATTGGATGAAGAATTAAATTAATTTAATTTCAAGTAATTAAATTAATCAGACCATTAAGTAAGGATTAGTGGCTAATTGCAAGACAATTAAAAGCTGGAAATCAGACAAGTGGCAAGTGAGGTGGCACCTTGAGAGCCTATATATAGGAGTGAGAAGGATAGTGAAGTCAGAACATCATTCGTTCCTCCTCACTGCCCATATTGCATGTACCAACTCCATCTCCCCTCCCATTCTGTCTCTGTTCTGCCATTCCCGAATTCAAATTAAAGAGAGGGAAATTCCTCCAAACACCATTAACTGAAATTCCAACCATCAAACCAGAAAACCCACAATAGTAAAGTTAATCCCCACCTCGTTACGAAGCCAAAGAGCCCAGTTTTGCAACAGGGAGCAGTTCGCCGTTTTTGACGCCCAGACTTGAGCAGAAGCAGAGCACGCTACAAGGGTAAGGGCACCTTCCATTTTTAGCTACATTAGGGCCATGAATGAGTGTTATTTCAGTTCTGTTTTAAGAGAAAGACTGTTTTCGAAAATGACATTTGAAATAAAATGCATTTTGTTGATATGTGATTTATTTGAGATGGTGGTTGCTGCTGTTTTTCTAATAAAACATGCTATTTTACTTATGAGTGAAATCTGGAAAATGTTGCATGTTATTTTAATGATGAATAAAATGCATGTCTTAAAACTGTTTTGAAAATAGTCTTAAAATGCAAAAATGCATTCTGTTTGGGGTTTGTTGTTCAGTGATGCTTGCATGATATTCTGATGTTTGAAGAAACTGAGTATTTGCATGTTTCTGATGTTTGAAGAAACTGAGTAGTTGCATGTTTCTGATGTTTGAAGAAACTGAGTATTTGCATGTTTCTGATGTTTGAAGAAACTGAGTATTTGCATGTTTATGATGTTTGAAGAAACTGAGTACTTGCATGTTTATTCTGATGATATGAATGATTTTGATTCTGGATGTCTTGTGTGATTCTGATGATAGTGATGATTCTGATTCTGGTTGTTCTGGGTGATCTTGATGATATTGATGATTCTGATTCTAGTTGTTTGTGATGATTCTGGTGGTATTGATGATTTAAAGGAAAAAGGGATTTTAAATGAGGAAAGGGTTTTGAAAAAGTACACAATCTGTTTAATGTTTGGTTGTCATCTTTAAAAGAAATAGTTTGAAAAAAATGATGATGTTTCAGGAAGTATTTCACTGCTTTTTCGAAGGTGTATTCGAATACAACATGTGTGTATTCGAATACAACCTGTCCAGCTTCTGTTTTCCCTAAGTTTTCAAAACTTGTATTCGACTACGAGCCCCTGTAGTCGAATACAGAAGGAGGATTTTTACTTCTGACTGAAACATCTGTATTCGATTATGACTATGTCGTATTCGAATACAGAAGTGAAATTTTAAACACTGTATTCGCATCTGTAGTCGACTAAAGGCATGCTATATTCGACTACAGATTCGAGTTTTTCCAGAAACTCAATTTTTTAGCTTCTGTATTCGAATACAAGGAAGCTATATTCGAATACAGATTTGTGTTTTCCAGAAAAAACAATTTTAATCACTATCATGTGAGTTTTAAAGTATTGAGAAACTTTGAGAAGGATTTAAATGATTTAAATGAGGTCTGTGAAATGGTTTTAAAGTGGAAGGGATGATGTTTTGAAAAACCTTTAAGGACATGGGAGAAATGCTGAAATTTTCAAGGTTTGGTCTTCTGTATTCGACTACAAGCATGCTGTATTCAAATACAGAATGTTAAAACTGCAGTTCATGCTTCTTTATTCGAATACAGGGGATCTGTATTCGAATACAGATTCGAGTTTCCAGAATTTCCAAGTTTTTAAGAGTGTTTTGCAAACCCTGAGTGTTTGGGGAATGTTGGGATTGTTGTGGGGAATTCAAATGGAACCTTTGGTGATATTTTGAAGTTGTGGTGATGATGTTTTTGAAACTTTACTAACGTAATGAAATATGTTGTTTTGAGCACTGAGACTGCCCCTGTATTGGAATGCCAGAGGGCTGTATTCGAATACATGGTGTGAATCTGCACTGTTTTTGGCTTCTGTATTCGAATACAGATTCGTAAAATTCCAGAAATCCTCAGTTTTAAACTTTGTAATTGAATTTTAAGAGTCTGGGAAAACTTTTCAAAGTGTTAATGATTAATGGACTTCTTAATCATGATTGTGATGTTGCTATTTATGACTGTGCTGAAATATTTAAACATGATGAAGAGCATGAATTTTCTGATTTTGCATATTGTTTCTAGAGAAATGAAACACTGCATATGCATGCATTGCATAGTCAAGTGGTACCCGCGATGGGCCACGGAGTAATGCGCACCCACGTGCTGATCTGTGAGCGATTGCACGAGTGCTGATCTGTGAGCGATTGCACGAGTGCTGATCTGTGAGCGATTGCACGAGTGCTGATCTGTGAGCGATTGCACGAGTGCTGATCTGTGAGCGATTGCACTAGGTACTGATCTGTGAGCGATTGTACCTTGGTATATAAGTGCTGGTCTGTGAGCGACTGCACTGGTACTGGACTGTGAGCGTCTATACCCTGAAATGCGCAACCACGTGCTGATCTGTGAGCAATTGCACGAGTGCTGGTCTGTGAGCGACTGCACTAGGTACTGATCTGTGAGCGATTGTACCTTGGTTTATGTCAAACGTGCTGGTCTGTGAGCGACTGCACGAGTGCTGGTCTGTGAGCGACTGCACTAGTGCTGATCTGTGAGCGATTGCACCCTGGTCATCAGGGCCGTTAAATTATGCTGGTCTGTGAGTGACTGCACCTTGGTGATTCCAAGAAAAATTATGCATGAGCATATATGCATTACATTGAGGGATTTGACCGGTGTGTCACGATTGTTTATATGATGAATGTTGGAAATTAATGTGTGTGAGTGCTGTCCAGAATCTGAAATTCTGAATTAATGATTCTGTTTTATTGATGTGTTGTTTGTACTTACCGCATACTTCATAATCATTGACTGCTGTTTTGAAAAGGCATGTAAGTCATAAATTTTCAAATGAGCGTTATTATTTCCTCATCATCATATGTTATACCATGATTATACATGTTGTTGTGCAATATATGCTATGTGATTATCTGTTATTTTCGGTCGGTGACCCCTTGCTATTATATTGTGGACGTTGGGCTTTGCCATCAGATGCCTCCCAAACCCACGCCGCCCGTGGGTACTTGAACGACGGAAACGTCGTTGAATTTCCTTGATCGCTACTCGCGCACTGCTTGGGCAATCGAACCCCTCTCAAGCAGAGCGACTTATACGGGGTGGCTGGAGCGGACAAGTAGGACCGACGGTGTGGAAGACTTCGTAGAGCGCACTCACGCGAGCATAGAGTTTCCCGTGCCTTCCCGCCTGGTGCTAGAGGCGCAGGAGTTTTCGACGACGCTGAGGAGTCTGCTGAAAGGGTTGAGACGGAGGCCACTGTAGGGGTGGTGACTCCCAACCCTGTGATTGGGAGAGAGATACATGAGTCTGATGCGGTAGAGAAGCGTGAAGAGCTGAGACCAGTAGCGACTGAGATTCCGGGTCCATCTAGGATCTCCGATGATTGCTACGAGATTCCGGCACCACCAAAGCGGCCACGAGTGTGTATTGACTTGACTTTTGAGGAGACCGACCTCTCTCTGCACGAGGAGGAGGAGGAGGTTACGTCGAAGCGAGCTGCATAGTCAGAAGAGACTTGCATGGGATGCGGAGGGAATCCGTGCTACTGCAGCTTCAGCGCATGATCAGTTAGACTTAATGTATTAGGTTTTGGGTTGAAATTGTAATTTGTCTTATTTTGGAAATTCTATACTCTTTTCCGCTGAACCATGTACTCTGATATTTACTGATGATGTATTATGACAATGATATTTTGGGATGTATTAATGTTTCAAAACTAATTTCCATGATAAGTACTTAGTGATAATCCTGATGAAGTATTTGGTTTACGTTCATCGATTAATCTATAACGTACTATTTTACGAAGAACTTTATTTTAATTCTTTTGAAAAAATTTTGGGAAAACTCATTTTAATTATTAATTAAAAAAAAATGCACCCGCGCTGTGTTTTAAACTCGGGGTGTTACAGAGCTCGTGGCCGTATCCTTGCTACCACTCCCGTTCCAAATGTTCAATCAGTTTATGCAACTGTTTGTGCAGAGGCAAATCGCGAAGATGCTATGCTAGGAAGTGAGTCTACTGAGGTGTCTTCCTTTGCTGTCAAGCAGTATTCTAAGAAAGAATTTCGCAAGTGTACCCATTGTAATGGGGATAATCATGTCAAGGAGACATGTTGTCAACTCCATGGCTATCCAAATTGGCATCCAAAAGGAAAAACTACTTCCAATAACAAGGCAGAATATGTTAAAAGCCATGTTGCCACTGCTACTGGATTTGTAACCAAGTCAGGTATTTCTAACTCTGCTCTTAGTTTTTCTGTTGTTACTAAAGGTAGAGATTGGATAATTGATACAGGTGCGAGTGACCATATGACTTGTGATCCTCATAAATTTAGTAATTTTTCCTCGAAATGTTCTAAAACTGTCGTTATCAATGCCAATGGAGTCTCATCTCCTATTGAAGGTGTTGGTACTGTATCCCTCTCACCCTCCTTATCAGTACCTAATGTTTTATTTGTTCCTAAATTGGATTGCAATCCTCTCTCTATTAGTCAATTAACCAAATCACATTCTTGTGTTGCTTCATTTTATCCAACCCATTGTGATTTTCAGAATATACAGACCAAGGAGAAGATTGGCAGTGGTAGAGAAAGTGAAGGGTTGTATTATCTTGATAATGTTTCACACAAACTCATCAAGGAGGATTGGCTTATCTTGCAAGTGAGAACATACAAGATAACAATAAAAAAAAAGGAAATCTGAATTAATTGAGTTTATGAACTCTAAAGGCATTTTGCATCAAACTACATTTCCTTATTCACCCCAACAAAATGGAGTGGCTGAGAGGAAAAATAGACATATATTAGAGGTGAGTAGATCACTTTTAATAGAGGGTCATGTTCCATCTCATTTATGGGGAGAGGCTGTGAACACCGCGGTTTATTTGATTAACCAAACCCCTTCTAGTGTGCTTAACTTTAGAAGACCTCTAGATGTGTTGTCTGATCACCGTGTTCTTCCTTCCATAGTTCATCTACTACCTCATAGTTTTGGATGTGTTATATATGTTCACTTACACCCACATCAACGAACAAAGCTTGAAGAAAGAGCTATCAAATGTGTGTTTGTTGGGTATGGATCAACTCAAAAAGGTTGTCGTGCTTACCATCCAACATCAAAGAAATTTTATATTCCTATGGATGTGATTTTTCATGAAGAAAAATATTTTTATGTTGATTCTGAACTTCATGGGGGGAATGTGAGTGAAGTGCAGCATCAAGATGTTAACATGTTTAATATTGATACAAAATTATATTGTGAAGACGAATTGTCTTGTGAAAATCACTCTGTAGGAAGTAAGCCAATCCTGGACATGAGAACTTCACCTTTAGATAATACATCACTTCCTGATCAAAACCAATCAGTTCAATCTTCTCTACAGGTTCAACGTGATTCTTCAGAGGTATATCTTGATCATATCCTTGATAATACAATTATAGATGAAGTTGATCCTGTTTTTAATTCTGAAATTGATTCTTCTTTGCATGAAACTGATCATGAAATTGAACCTGGTTTGCATGAGACCACTGAGTCTATTGTTGTCCAATATAATCTTCCACCCTGTTCTAACCGTGGTCAACCTCCAATCTGATATGAACCAGACCTCCAAGCTAAAATTAAATATCCCATTAGTAAATATGTGTCATTTCACAAGTTATCTCAGTCATATGAATCTTTTGTATCTCAATTATCCTCAATGTCTATTCCTAGTAATGTACAGGAAGCCTTGGCAGATCCTAGATGGACAAAAGCAATGGTTGAGGAGATGGCAGCCTTGAAAAACAACCACACTTGGGATATTGTTCCTTTACCAAGAGGGAAGAAAACAGTAGGTTGCAAATGGGTCTTCACAATTAAACACAAAGCTGATGGAACTATTGAGAGGTATAAAGCACGATTGGTGGCGAAAGGTTACACTCAGTCTTATGGTGTAGATTATCAAGAGACATTTGCGCCGGTTGCCAAACTCAACACTGTGAGAATACTTTTATCACTAGCAACAAACCAAAATTGGCCTCTTCTACAATTTGACGTGAAAAACGCTTTCCTACATGGAGAAATTTCATAAGAAATCTGTATGGATTTCCCACCAAGCATGATAGATTCAAATGGAACGAAGGTTTGCAAATTAAAGAAAGCTCTATATGGATTAAAGCAATCCCCTAGAGCATGGTTTGGAAGGTTTACTAAGTCTATGAAGATTTTTGGCTATAGAGCAAGTAATTATAACCACACTTTATTTTTGAAGAAAGGAGAAGGTAAAATTACAGCTTTGGTTATCAATGTGGATGATATAATAGTTACCGGAAATGACCAGAATGAAATTTCTAATTTACAACAATACCTTGCATCTGAATTTGAGATGAAGCAACTTGGAAACCTCAAATATTTTTTGGGTATTGAAGTGGCTAGATCAAAGCATGGTATTTTTCTATGCCAAAGAAAATATACTCTTGACTTATTATCTGAAACTGGGCTGCTTGGGTGTAAACCAGTTGATACACCAATTGAACAAAATCACAAGCTCTTTCAATATCTAAATTCTGCTACAACAGACAGAGGAAGGTACCAGAGGCTGGTTGGGAAACTAATTTACTTGTCTCATACACGTCCAGATATTACGTATGCAGTGAATTTCGTTAGACAATTTATGCATGATCCACACAAGCCTTACATGGATGCTGTTGAGAGAATTTTGAGATATTTGAAGTCCACTCCTGGAAAAGGAATTTTGTTCTCAAATCATGGGAATTTGCAGGTATAGGGTACACTGATGCTGATTGGGCAGGTTCAAAAAATGATAGAAAGTCTACCTCTGGATATTTCACCTTTGTAGGGGGGAATCTTGTAACTTGGAGGAGTAAAAAACAGCTGGTAGTAGCCAGATCTAGTGCTGAAGCAGAGTTTAGAGGCATGGCACTTGGGGTATGTGAACTTTTGTGGGTTCGAAATGTTCTGACAGATTTGGGTTTTAAACCAAATGAAGCTATGAATTTGTTTTGTGACAATACATCAGCAATAGCAATTGCTCATAATCCTGTCCAACATGATAGAACAAAACATGTGGAGATTGATAGACATTTGATCAAAGAAAAGCTTGAAGCTGGAATAATTTCATTTCCATTTGTAAGATCAGACTTGCAATTAGCTGATGTTCTCACCAAAGGAGTGGCAAGTAGGGTGTTTAATGAGTCTTTATTCAAGTTGGGAATGTGTGATATCCATGCACCAACTTGAGTGGGGGTGTTAAGATTAGAAAATATTCTGTTACTTAATTTAGATCGTCTAATATTCTCAAAACTGTAAATGAGGAATTTGTAAAGGTGTGAGATATGTGTACAACAATTATTCCTAAATAGAAGAGAGGAATTATAGGGCCTCCTATGTATATGTATTGCATCATTCAGTAAAAAGTATGAAATATAGAATTATCTTTTGAAACCTTTTCTATAAGTCAGACATATTCGTTTTTTGAATTGTGAAGGGCTTGAGCACTACTAAATTTCGCTTTGCAAGTCCAAATTTTCTAAACAAAATTGCGGTAGATCCACATGTCAAATCAAGGATTTGCATCGCCACATGTTAAACCACTGAGAAACTATGCAAACGAATTTGATAAGATCAACACCTATAAATGGGCTAGAAAACCATTTTTCCTTTCACCGTTGTTCTTACTCTGCTCCATCGCAACCAGAAATTCTCTCACTCCATTTCTCACCATATCCAACCCCATTTCGTCAAATAGAATGCATGTGGTAGGACTTTGGTCCTTCAAATTATAACTTCAATAAAAAAAAATATAAATTATATTATTTTATATTCTAAAGTGTTTTGGAAAGACAATATTATATTATTACTAACATACAAAGTACAAGATATGTCTTAAATAAGAATTCGGTACATGGCTAAAACACCACTCACAAGAAAGAGAATAAAAAATATAACCCTCTCCAAAAAAACAAAACGAGCACCCTCAAGCAAAACTATTACTTTATCCTCAAACAAGCGTGAGGATACGAGTACCACTGAAAAAACAACAGAAAATCATGATTTTTGTTTTGTAGCTACTACCACGACCAAAGTTGAACCTGATCAATCAAATGAGCAGCAAGAAAAGGTTTACACTCAAAATCACATTATTAAGAGTTTTTGATATACTCCAAATACACACTAGCCAAATAACACTAACCTTATCTTTTAATCCCTCAAAGCAATCAACCAAAAAATTGAGTATATAATGTGGGTGAAGAAGGAAACAAACTACTTATGCCCAACTACCTTAACACTGAAAACCACAAGCCACCGTGAGAAATACACTCAAAAAACAAAAGAGAAAGAGATTCCTCCAATCCATATTGACCAATAAAAAGAGTAGACCCCAAATTAATAATTCCACGTTTGACTAAATTGTCTTTTGTTGGTATGCGGTTGAGAAAAAATCTCCAGTTAAAGACTGACACCTTCAGCAGAACTGCTTTGTTCCAAACAAGATTAAAATGCGTGGCTTCAAGATGCTAGTTACCATCAACTAATAAGCAATAAGCTTTTTTCATAGAATAGTCACTTCCAATATATCTCCAAAAAGTAATGTAACACAGAAGTACATTCCAACAATAGATCCTCTTCCAATTGAAACAAACTTCTCCTCCATGCCTAACACCCAACACCAACTCCCCTAGTGAACATTTAACCCCAATCACATTTTTGTCTATGGCCAAATCAAATAAATGACCAAATTTAACATTTAATGTTTCCCCACAACCCATGTATCTCTTCAAAATGAAATATCATGCTCGTCCTCCCCCACCCCAAAAAAGTTATTAAATCAACCCTCTTCACTCCTTCGTACCCCTTCCTTGACAAGTTGAATGTCTCTCCACAAAAAGACCCATTCCACTACCATAAATTCTCTGCCCATATTTATGAGAATGGATCTTAAACCACAAACCTTCCTTATCCACCTCCAACACCACTTCCCCAAGAGGACATGATTAAATAGACGAACGTTCCTCGCACCCAACCCACCGATCTCACTAAGTTCCAATTAACCCGATGTATCTTTCCAACTAACACACTCCCCTTGCCCCCGCCACAAAAAGGATTTAAAGATAGATTCAATTTGAGATCTTGTACTTGTTGGAATCTCAAAGAAGCAAAGACCATAAATCGATAAGGAATACAAATCTTCATTTTAAGAAAAATCAGAAAACTATCCATCGATAGATTACGGCACATCAAACCAAAAAAGTAAGCACGAATCTTATCAATAACCGATTTTCAAGAGGATAAACATCTCAGATTTTCTCATATAGGCAACCCCAAATATTTAAAAGGCGTATGACCCACTTTATAATTAAGGGCACTAGTTGCTTCTTCCATCCAAGACTGAGAAATATTGACACCCAGGATAGAGCTATTATGAAAGTGAACTTTAAGACAAACTACCATTTTATACAAGAGAAATATGGCTTTTAACACACAATATTATACCAACTCCTTTCTCCAAGTATCAACATGTCATCTTCGAATTAAAGATGAGACACCTTGAAGGCATCCTCCTTACCAATTTGAAAGCCTTTAAACTAACACACATCCACAAAACCGTTCACTAGCACATTTAAACTTCCAGCTGCTATTCTGATTTATATTATCACATTTTACATTTTATTAAAATTATGTAAATTTTATACAATTATTAAAATTTTTATAAAAATAAAAAATTATATAAATTATTTTTATTTTATTTAGTATTTTATTTATAATTAATTAAATTATTTTTAATTATAATTCCATTTTTTAATTATTTAAAATTTATATAATTGATTAAAATTATTATTTCTTGTAAATTTAATATTTAATTGAATTAAAATTATCAACAAATTGAAATTAATTAATAATTAAATTATTTTAAATTTTAATTAAATAGTGGAGAACATGGAGAATTTGAATACAGATTCTTCATCATCTAATGTTACCTTGAAGTGTTTGAAAATTTTGGTTAGTGTCATTCCATGCTACACAAATAATTTCTTTCTCCCATATGTTGATGTTGTGATCATGGAAATCGGAATGATGAAAGGTAGATTGAGCTTGAACCCATGAAGTAGATCAAACATGAGCAAAAGGTCAGTTTTAGTGAAATTGTCTTTACTTCCTACTCGAGGAGGAGTTAAACAGCGAAGACACATGCTATGAAGCATTTTTGGGGTTTGTTTTAGGTTGGAGGCCATGGTTCCTTGTTCAGGATCCATAAACATACCCCTTAGCACCTCTGATTTTTTGGCTCCAATTGCGGATATCAAAAATCACCATAGAGCTTAAATATAATTTTATTTATAAAACATTACTATTATTTTAAAATTAATATTTTATAAAATGAAATAATTTAATTAATTAACCATTTAAACATATATTAATAGATAAAACTCTCGTACTCAAAATTATTGTCACAATTATTAAAATATATTATTTTAAAAATACTCACATTAAAATACTACCATCTTTAGAGAATAGTCAAAATGATAAAATAAATAAATAAATATACCCTCAACACTTTATATTAATTACTAAATCACAATTAATATGTATAAAATCATCATTCCATAACAAGTATATAAAAAATAAAAGAAATTAATTACAATATTACTAATATCTCAAGATAATTATTTAACCTATAATTAAGATTTATGACTATCTAAATTAAACCTTGTTAGACATGGTCTAATTTGTTATGAGTCAGTCAAATATAATAACTCTTTCTTAAATATGGGTTTTATACAATTGTTTCTAAACTAAAAATCATGTTCCATCTAAGGCTATAAAAGATTCCATATGAGATATGGAATGAGTTGAAAGACCAAAATGACATTTATAAAGATTTGACTAGTCAAGTCCATTTGTTTTCAAATAAGCTTGAAATCAATGTAATTTGTGAGATATCATTAGGAAACTAAAGATACTATTTCCACAAAGTCTCTAATGATAATGAATTTTTCATTGAAGCTGATGTATTCATTAAATGGGTTAAATCTCCATAAGAACTAGTAGGAGAATTGTAGAACTTTGAGACATCCAGGCACCATAAGATCAATATGTAATGGAACATTCTTCGATTCCACGGGTGTTGTAGATATGCCACTTAACCAGGTTAAACAAGATCTGGATAGATACGACAAGTTATATCATTATATAGCATATATCAAAGAATCCATGTAAACGGATAAGGTCAGACCTTGATGGAATCGCCTTGGTGATATAGGGTGCAAATGAGTCTTCAAATGAAGACTAGAATAGATGGTATATTGAATACCTTTAAGTTATTTGCGCTAAGAAATGTGTCTTCCAAATCTATGGTATAGACTATGGCGAGACTATATCTTAGCCAAGATGCTTAAATCCTTCATAGATTCTCTTGATAAATGGTAATAAAAAGGTCATTGTTAGGTATTACATTGACACTACTTCCAAACCAATAAAAGTAATTTATATATCATAGTTTGGATTATGCTTTGCATATATTGTGGTACTTTGAGATGGAAGATTTCCATATCAAGGATAATTTCTCTCTTATAAAGTTGAGTATATCTACTTCAAATGTAATTAGATGGGTGTTTGGATGAGGAAGTTCTTTTGAAATTGACATAGTTTCTACCTTTAAAAACTTCATTAATCTCGTTGTGATGATGATGATGTAATTTTATAAGGTAAAGAATCTTGATCTCATCAATTATTCAAACATATACTTAGTTGGTTAAATCTCATCCGATAGATGATCGAAAAGAGAGAAGTGAACATGTGCATAATGACTATACTAAACAATATTCTAATGGAGTCTCTTGCTAGGTAGTAGGATAGTACTCACATTAGATCAATGAGTGTAATGTTGATGTTCGATTGGCTCTAGTGCTAGTGGGAGACTGTTAGTGTAATCCCTAGCGCCAATCTATTTTATATAGATTATTATTCATACCATTGATTTAAATCACATATGTAATTTTGGTTATATGTACAACTCATCAATTATTATGTTATTAATAGTATAATATAATAATGTCCACAAAATAGATAGTTCGTTTAATGGAACATCAAGTGTGACTTGATCATGAAACCCTATTGTTAAGACAAACTTTCAATTTAAATTTTGATGAAAATAAACAAAGGTTAATTAAGAATGTTAATTATGATTCTAAATGTTATGTTATTTTAACATGTGTTTTTGAGTGTGATAACCAAAGATAGAACTCAAGCAAAGCAAAGAAATCAGCAATAAAAGATAAAAACTGAACAAAACAAGAAAAGAGAACATTCTGGACAAAATTTGTAAAAACAGAGAAGGTTCTCCAGGTCCAAGAATGATTAAGACAACCTCAAGATCAATCGATCTCCATTAATTAAAAGAAGATATTGCTTCTAGTATTAACATCAATGTTATCAGTACTTGACAAAGGACAAATAGAATCCATTCTAGTCAAAGAAACCATTCGAATCACAAGTCCAAACAAGTCTGAACCTTCTCCAGCTTGACTGCCAAGAATATTGAACAATCTTGAAATATATAAGACATCAGGGCAGATCCTAGAATGATCAAGAAAACGTCTAGAATAATCAAGACTGAACCTCCAGATTGATTATCAATCTCTAGAAAGTTCAGAGACTAAGACTCCAGATTGATTATCAATCTCCAGAAGTTAATCATCATTCTCCAAGCTGTTTTGACAAAATCAAAACTCCAAATCAAGCCAATGGCATCAACAAATATATCTGAAGCATAAAGGATCATTAAACTCAAGAGATTCTGATCATGAACAAAGAAATCAGCCCAGTCAAACAGAACTCAAAATGTTCAAAAGCTGGAAATTTTTTAATCATATATTTTGGTCATTGGGCAAAACTGATAGAGCACTACCAACAACTCTTTTTGACCATCATTAAATGTTACTAAGCCTATAAATAGAAGGCCAATGATCAAGGAAAATGCAGAAGTTCAAATGCTAACAAATCTAATCAAATCACTCACATTCACATACTTGAAATTCTCTCATTCTCAAAGAGAATCAGTTTTGATTATATTTTAATCTCTTGTTATATTTGTACTGAATCTCTTGTAAAGAATCTAATCTCAAACACGAGTTGAGACATCTCAGATTCTATCAAACAATCTTATCATTATTGTGTAAAGCTCAAAACTATATGTGTTGAGTATAGTTTGAGTAGATTGTAAGAAATCCTTTTATGGTTAAAAGGTAAAGTGTAAACTCCTATCTAAAGATTGATAGGTGACTTGATTGTATTTCTTTCTGGGTGGAAGGATAGCAGTTTGTAAACAGATCAAGGTTGATCTAGAATAGGTGCTGTAAAACCAAGAAAGTTCTTTGTTTTGAACACTTAGTGGAAAATCTCATAGTTGTGAGGACTGGACGTAGCCCGAGTTGGGTGAACTAGGATATATCCTTGTGTGGTATCTCTTATCCTTTCTCTTTTTATTAAGTCTGATTGATTTTCAAGTTAAAAATACAAACTGAATTTCTGATTTTTTACTAACCAAGAACATTTTCCATTTTCTGGTAAAAACCAAGAACGTTCTCCGTTTTCTGTTTTCTCAACCAAGAACATTATTGAGTTGAAATCTTAAGTTTTTTCAAAAAATTTTAAATAGGAAGATTTACAATTCAAACCCCCTTCCTTGTAAATCAACATTTTTACTTCAATTGGTATCAGAGCCTGGTTTCTAAAAGAACACTTAACAAGTGTTAGAGAAAAAGATCCAGAAGAATGTCGAAAGAAAAATACATTGTTTGAGAAGGATCCTCAAATAGACCACCATACTTTGATGGCACAAACTATTATTTCTAGAAAAGCAAAATGCAGCTATTTCTGAAATCACAAGATACAGGAATGTGGAACATCATAATTAATGGAAACTTCATTCCAAGAGTGAATCAAGAATATTCAACATCAGAAGAAAAGAAAGAAGCAGATTGGACAGCTGATGATAAAGTTAAGGTACTATTAAACTCTAAAGCTCAATTATTCTTATCTTGTACTTTAAGTAAGGAAGAAAGTGAAAGAGTAGATGAATGTGAAACTACTAAAGAGGTATGAGATACACTACAAACTCATCATGAAGGAACAAGCCATGTGAAAAAAACAAGAATAGACATCGGAATAAGAAAGTTCGAACGGTTCGAAATGCAAGAAGGAGAAACTATTGATGAGATTTACTCAAGGTTCACAACAATAGTAAATGAGATGCGTTCTCTTGTAAAAGCTTACTCAGTACAAGACAGAGTAAGAAAAATCATGAGATGTCTTCCAATCATATGGAGACCAATGATAACAGCTATAAGCCAAGCCAAGAATCTTGAAATACTCCAATTGGAAGAACTAATTGGAACCTTAAGAGCACATGAAATATTACTACAAGAAGACAAACCAATCAAGAAAGGCAAGGCAATAGCTCTGAAGGCATCTCAAGAAAGCATCACAATACAAACAGAAGAAGAACCAGAAGAAACTGGACAAGAAGATGCTGATGAAGAGATTGCCTTTCTCACCAAAAGAATACAAAGAATGATGAGAAGAAGAGATCAATTCAAGAAGGGTTTTTCAAACAAAAATCCCGAAACAGAAGTAGACAAGAGCCAAATCACATGTTTTGGATGCAATAAATTAGGACATTTCAAAGCAGAATGTCCCTTAAATAAGAAAACACCAAAACGATTTCCTTTTAAAAAGAAATCAATGTTGGCCACATGGGATGACTCAGAAGAATCAGACACATAAGAAGATGAAGAAGCCAACATATGCTTGATGGCAAATACAGAAGAAGATGAGGTAACAAATTTTGAACATTGCTCTTTATGTGAACAAATGGGAAAAAAATTTGACAACTTAATAAATGATTCAAACCTCCTTATTCAAAAATGTAGTTATTTAAAAGAACAACTTTTTAAATAAAAAGAAAAAGCTCAGGCTATGAATGATGTTCTCAAAAATACCATTCAAAAACTATGAGAATCAAAGCAGCAAAATTATGAAAGTCAGAAAGGTCAAGAACGTTATGCAGTCAAAATGGAGAACGTTCTCCTTAAAACGGAAAATAAAATTCTTAAAACTGACTTATCAAATTTTATTAAAGTTACTAAAACATTCGAAAAAATCATGGGATCTCAAGTAGGAATATTTGATAAAGCTGGTCTTGGTTTTAATCAAACTCAAAAAACAAAAATGTATGAAAACTTTTTTGTTCCAGAAAGCAAGATAGAAAAATTTAAAACGCGATGCTCATATTGTACGAAACTTGGACATATGGAATTTGCTTGCTACTTTAAGAAAAGAGATGAAAAGATTAAAAGTAGAAAGATTTTTAAAAGGAAAGAGTGTTCTGCAAATAAAGCTGAACCAGTTTTGAAAAATCTGCAGAAAGGAGAACGTTATCCAGGTTGTTCTCAAAACGGAGAACGTTCTGGATCAAAAGTTGAACTCTTTCCAGAAAGTCTGAAAAAAGGAGAACAATCTGGAACTTCTTCAACACCAAGATTAAGACCTTTTAAAACCCATATTTCGAAATCACTTCCAAGATCAACAATTAAATGCTCCTACTGTCTCAAAATTGGACATCAAGAATCAATTTGCTATTTTAAAAAGAAAGAAAATTTTAAAACTAACTCTCAAGGACCCAAGACAAAATGGGTACCTAAAGATGTAAAATCATATGCAGGTTGGATTTCCAAATGTCAAGAAAAAGCCTTGGTTCTTGGATAGTGGCTGTTCAAGACACATGACAGGAGGTAAAAACTGCTTCATGTCATTCATCAAAAAGGATGGATGGTCAGTTACTTTTGGAAACAACAATCAAGCACAGATTAAAGGTAATTGAACAATTGGTAAGCAAACTCTACTGAAATAACTGATGTCCAATATGTTGAAGGTTTGAAACACAATCTTCTGGGCATAAGTCAGTTATGTGACAATGGTTTTGAAGTTATCTTCAAACCAATAGTATCTGAAGTTAGGAAAACAAAATCTGGACATGTTCTCTTCTCCGGGAATAGAAAGAAAAATTTGTATGTCCTATATCTTGAAGAGCTTCCTAATGAATCTTGTTTTATGTCAATCGATACAGATAAATGGATTTGGCATAGAAGGACTGGTCATATAAGCATGAAAACAATTTCAAAAATCTTAAAACTAGACCTTGTTAGAGGATTACCCAAACTAAATTTTGAGAAAGATAAAATATGTGAAGCATGTGCAAAAGGAAAGCAAGTCAAAAGCAGTTTTAATTTAAAAGATTTTATAACCACAAATAGAACTCTTGAATTACTTGACATAGATCTTTTTGGACCAATGAAAACAACAAGTCTAGGAGGAATGAAATATGGTTTTGTTATTGTTGATGATTTCTCAAGATACACTTGGGTTCTATTTTTAAAACAAAAAGATGATACATTTGATGAATTTAAAACGTTTTGCAAAAAGGTACATAATGAAAAGGAATCCAACATCATTTATATAAGAAGTGATCATGGTGGTGAATTCATAAATGCCTCTTTTAAAAATTTCTTTGATGAAGTTGGCATTTCTCACAATCTATCTTGTGGAAGAACTCTACATCAAAATGGAGTTGTTGAATGAAAAAATAGAACACTTCAAGAAATGGAAAGAACAATCTTGGAAGAATCAAATGTTGACAGATATTTTTGGGCAGAAGCCATTAACACTTCTTGTTACATTTTAAATCCTGTATCTATTAGAAAAATCATCAATAAAACTCCTTATGAAATATGGAAAAATAGGAAACCAAACATTTCATATTTTCATATTTTTGGATGCTATTGTTATATTTTAAACAACTAAGATGTTCTTGGAAAGTTTGATGCAAAATCAGACAAAGCAATTTTCTTGGGTTATTCAACCGACTCTAAATGCTATAGAATGTTTAATCTAAGGACTAAAGTTGTAGAAATCAGTATGCATATATTATTTGATGATTTGGATTTGAGTAAAAAAGATGAGGAAGAAGAAGTTCAAACTGGCCTGCAACAACAGAACAATCTACAGGAAACCGAGATTGATAAACAATCTTCGTTTCATTCTCCACCAAAAAGCTGGAGAACAATTGGAGATCATCCTCAAACGCAAATCATTGGAGACACAACTAATGGAATTCAAACAAGAAAATCATTCAAGAATGATGAAAACAACATGGCAATGATATCTCAAATTGAACCTAAATCTATCAAAGAAGCCATAGTAGATCAATCTTGGATAGATGCTATGAAGGAAGAACTACTACAGTTTGAAAAAAATGAGTTCTAGACCTTGGTACCTAATCCACAAGATCAAACAATCATTGGTACATGCTGGGTTTTCAGAAACAAATCAGATGAAGAAGGTAAGGTTGCAAGGAACAAAGCAAGATTAGTTGCTCAAGGCTATAACTAACAAGAAGGTATAGACTATGACAAAAATTTTGCTCTTGTTGCAAGGTTAGAAGATATTCGTATACTTCTTGCATATGCATCTCATAAGCTTGTTAAATTATTTCAAATGGATGTTAAAAGTGCTTTTCTAAAGGACTTTTTAAATGAACAAGTTTATGTAAAACAACCTACTGGTTTTGAGGATCAATCAAAACCAAATCATATTTTCAATCTTACCGAAGTTCTATATGGATTAAAACAAGGACCAAGAGCTTGGTATGAAAGATTAAGTTCTTTTATAATTAAAAATGGCTTTTCCAGAGGAAAAATTGGCACTACATTATTCAAGAAAACTGAGAAAAATGATCTACTTATTGTTCATGTATATGTTGATGATATCATCTTTGGATCAAAAATGAAAAATTATGTGAAGGATTTTCAAAACTCATGCAAAATGAATTTGAAATGAGCATGATGGGAGAGTTAACGTATTTTCTTGGATTACAAATTAAACAATGTGAAAATGGTATCTTTATTTTTCAAGAAAAATACAATAAAGATTTGTTAACTAAGTACAAAATGAATGAGGCAAAAGTTATGTCTACTCCCATGCATCCAACTATTGGAACCAAGTTGGTTCTTCCAATTAAAGTTTTGATGTTAACAAAAGTATTTTATGAAAATAACATATTTGACTTCGAAGAAGAATGCAAGAAAATCAAGGGATGACATCACTAGAAGAAGAAATTAGAGGATGACATCACCAGAAGCAAAAACCAGAGGATGACGTCGCCAGAAGCACAAATCAGAGGATGACGTCACCAGAAGATACGTCCAGAGGATACCAAAAGATAAAGCCAGATGATACCAGAAGATATCACCAGAGGATACCTCTAGAGGATACCAGAAGATATCACTAGTGGATACCTCTAGAGGATATCAGAAGATATCACCAGAGGATACCTCCAGCAGCAAGAATTAGAGGATGTCATCAAAGGAAAAAATCAGAGGATATCATCAGAGGGAAGAAACAATGACATCATCAGAGGATATCATTCGTGGTCCAGACCAGAAGGAAACATTGTCTAGAAGAAGACATGGTCTAGATAAGAAGGAAACATCGTCCAGAAGAAGACATTGTTCTGATAAGAAGAATACATGGTCCAGAAGGAGACTTGGTCAATATCAGAAGGAAACATTGTCCAGAAGAAGACATGGTCCAGATCAGAAGATAACTTGGTCCAAAATAGAAGACATGGTTCAGACTTGGTCCAGATCCGAAGATCACACGGTTCAGAATAAAAACATGATTCAGATTCAGTGAAGACTTGATTAAAATTTGAAGAAGACTTGATTGAATTTTGAAAGAGATCTGATAAAAGTTTTAAGAAGATTTCATTCAAAAATCAAAGAAGACCTGATGGAAATTCGAAGGTGATCTTAGCAAAGAAGATTCAGTTCGAAATTAAAAAGAGACAGAATTAGTCAAAAGAATTTTCAAAGGAGATCTAAGCAAAGAAGATTCAGTTCGAAATTAAAAAGAGACAGAACTAGTCAAAAGAATTTTCGAAGGAAATATGATCAAGATTCATCTCGAATTTAAGCTTGGACAAAGCCCATATTGCAGCTATTAAAGGAAGCTTCAGGCCACAACAATAGGCATCGAAAAACACAAGAACTCAAGCTTCAAATTCAAAGTTATCCGAGAGTTCAAAAGTGAGAAACACTTGAGTGCAAAAGAAATATTCTCTAAGTGATTTTTCGAGAGTGAGAATCAGTGCAACAATCAGCTTTCCTGAAGCAACAAAAGAGTGTGAAAATCAGTGCAACAATCAGCTTTCTAGAAGCAACAAAAAAGTGTGAAAATCAGTGCAACAATCAGCTTTCAAGAAGCAACAAAAGAGTGTGAAAATCAGTGCAACAATAAGCTTTCCATAAGCAATAAAAGAGTGTCAAAGTCATTGCAACAATCAGCTTTCCAGGAGAAACTTTGCAAAGTTCCAAACCCTTGTAATCAAGTCCGATAGTGGTGTAGATTCCTTCATATTGGTAGGAGAAGACTTGACTTGTAGGGTCAAGGTGTTGTTATCGTTCCTCAAAAGTATGGGGTTGTCAGGCTATTTGAGAAGACTTGGCTTGTAGGGTCCAGGTGTTGTTATTCCTCAAAAGTCTGGTTTGTCAGGTTGTTTGAGAAGACAAGCTTGGAGGGTCAGGTGGTGTAATTCAAAGTGTTTTGAATTAGTGGATTAAAGCCTTCGGAATGAAAGGATTGGATGTAGCAAAGTTAATGGCGAATCAGGATAAATCTTTGTGTTCTTATGCTGTTATTATCCGCTGTTGAGTCTGATTATTTATTCATCAAGTAATTCACATCAACATTCATCAAAATAGCAAAAAGAATTCAATTTTGGCAAACACAATTCAACCCCCATTCTCGTGTTTGCACCTTCACCAATTTCCTCATTAGACAAAGATGAAAATGGAAAATCTGTTTCAGAGAAGGAATATAGAGGAATGATTGGTTCTTTACTTTATCTAACTGCCAGTAGACCTGATATTGTATTTGCAGTAGGATTATAAGCTAGATTTCAATCCGCACAAAAAGAATCACATTTAACAGCTGTAAAACGAATCTTTAGATATCTTGTTGGTACTACTGATCTTGGCCTTTGGTATAGAAAAATTTGTCATTTTGATTTTGTAGCTTACTGCGATGCTGATTATGCTAGGGATAAAACTAAACAAAAAAGCACAAGTGGAGCATGTCAGTTCCTTGGTGAAGCATTGATAAGCTGGTCTTGCAGGAAACAAAACACAATAGCCTTATCAACCACTGAAGCTGAATATGTATCAGCAGCAAACTGCTGCTCAAAAGTTATTGAAGGTGCAAACACGAGAAGGGGGTTGAATTGTGTTTTCCAAAATCGAATTCTTTTACTGTTTTGATGAATGTTGATGTGAGTTACTTGATGAATAAATAATCATACTTAGCAGCGGATAATAACAGCATAAGAACCCAAAGATTTATCCTGGTTCACCATTAACTTGGTTACATCCAATCCCTTCATTCAGAAGGCTTTAATCCACTAATTCAAAACACTTTGAATTACAGCACCTGACCCTCAAAGCCAGTCTTCTCAAACAGCCTGACAACCCCAGACTTTTGAGTATTAACAACACCTTGACCCTACAAGCCAAGCCTTCTCAAACAAACTGACAACCCCAGACTTTTGAGGAATAACAACACCTTGACCCTACAAGCCATGTCTTCTCAAACAACCTGACAACCCCATACTTTTGAGGAATAACATTACCATGACCCTACAAGCCAAGTATTTGCAAACAGCTTGACAACCCCAAACTTTTGAGGAATAACAACACCTTGACCCAACAAGCCAAGTCTTCTCCTATCAATCTGACAACCCCAGATTGAAGAAGGAATTCACACCACTATTGGGTTTGATTACAAGGGTTTGGAACTTTGCTAAGTTGCTTCTGGAAAGCTAATTGTAGCAATGCCTCTCACACTCTTTAGTTGCTTCTAGAAAGCAGATTATAATAGTGACTCTCACACTCGAAAAAACAATTAGAAAAATATTGCTCTTGCACACAAGTGTTTCTCTCTTTTGAACTCTGAATGACTTTGGATTTGAAGCTTGAGTTCTTGTGTTTTTCGATGCTTACTGTTGCGGTCTGAAGCGTCCTTTTATAGCTGAAATATGGGCTTTGTCCATGTTTAATTCCAAGATGAATCTTGCTCAAATTTCCTTTGAAAATTCTTTTGACTTATTCTATCTCTTTTTAATTTCGAACTGAATTTTATTTGCTCAGATCTCATTCGAATTTCCATCAGGTCTTCATTGATTTTTGAATCAAATCTTCTTAAAACTTTGATCAGATCTATTTCAAATTTCAGTCAAGTCTTCTTTGAATCTGAATCTCGTTTGAAGTCTAGACCGTGTATTCTTCTGATCTGGACCAAGTCTGGACCATTGGACCATGTTATCCTCAGATCATTTTTGCTTTTGATCTGGACCATGTCTTATTCTGATCATGTTTCCTTATAATCAGGACCATGTCTTCTTCTGGACCATGTTTGCTTATGATCTGGACCATGTTTGCTTCTTATCTGGACCATGTTTGCTTCTTATCAGGACCATGGATTATATCCTCTGATGATTGCCTCGGATGGTATCCTCTGATGATTGCCTTGGATGGTATCCTCTGATGATTTCCTCATATTGTATCCTCTGACGATTGCCTCAGATTGTATCCTCTGATTTTGCCTCTAATGATATCCTCTTATTTTCCCTCTAATGATATCTTCTAGCTATATCCTCTTGAGGTATCCTCTGGTGATATCTTCTGGTATCCTCTGGAAGTATTCTTTGGTGATATCTTCTGGTTTCCTCTATTGACATCTTTTGGCTGTATCTTCTGGAGGTATCCTTTGGTGATATCCTCCTCTGGTGACGTCATCCTCTACTGACGTCATCCTATGGTGACGTCATCCTCTAATTTCTGCATTCTTTGTCATCCTCTGATTTTTGCATCTTTCTTGTCATCCTCTGATTTTTTCATTCTTCTTGTCATCCTTTGATTTTTGCATTCTTCTTGTCATCCTTTGATTTTTGCATTCTTCGAATCCTCTGATGGCAGCTTCGATTAACATCCTCTGATTGCAACTTCGGTTGACATCCTCTGATTGCAGCTTCGGTTGACATCCTTTGATTGCAGCTTCAGTTGACATCCTCTGGTGGGGTACTTCTTCGAAGTCAAATATATTCATAAAATACTTTTGTTAACATCAAAACATTAAGTGTAAGAACCAACTTGGTTCCAAAAGTTATTTGGATTAAAAATCAACTTGAAGACTTCGCTATAAGTTATTCAAGTATTCCAATTTATTGTGATAATACTAGCGCAATCAATTTATCTAAAAATCCCATTCAACACTCGAGATCAAAACATATTGAAATAAAGCATCATTTTTTTCTTGATCATGTTAACAAGAAAGATGTTGAATTAATATTTGTTGATACTCAAAAACAACTGGGTGACATTTTTGCAAATCCTCTGGTAGAGAAAAGTTTAAATTTAATCAAAGAAAAACTGAAAATTATCAAAAATCCAATTAGTTTACATTAATTTCATTTTCTGCATAAACAGAGATCATTTATCAGTCTTCGTTTTTAGCTAATCGTAAATTTTTTTCCAGCTTCTGGTCCTTTTTTTTATTTTTATTTTGAATAACATTAACATATTAAATTACAAATAAAAAAAACTAATGTAAACACCAAACTATCTTTAGGTAAGGAATGTACGGTTTAGGTTTTTTTTGATGAAGTCAGACCTATCTTCAGGTAGTGGTTTGGTTAGACAAATGGCAGAAGTGTTATCATAATAGATGAGAACAATGGTTTCTAGGATTTTGTAGTCTTCTAGTTAATGCTTCATCCAAAGTTGTTGAGAATTGCAGTTGCCACTAGTGTTGTTTCTCTCAAGTTTATCTCTTTTTGACTTTACTAAATTTGTATCCCTATGAAGAACTTAAGTTCTCCTATCATGTTCATTTGAAATTCATGCTGCATCAATTTAGAAAATTCTTGGCAAAGAGTGCCATTAGTAGATCCAAAGATAATATCATCAACATAAACTTGAATAAAAAGAATATCATCTTCTATTGATTTTCTAAAAAGTGTATTGTCTACTTGTCCTCTTTCAAAATTATTTTTAAGCAAGAAGTTACTAAGTCTATCATACCATGCCGTAGGTGCTTGTTTTAAACCATACAAAGATTTTTTAGTTTAAAAACATGATTTGGAAATTCAGAACTTTCAAAACCTAGTGGTTGTTTAACATAAAATTCGTCACTTGTATAATCATTTAGAAAAGCGCTTTTAACATCCATTTGAAATAATGTAATGTTATTATTTGCAACAAAGGAAAGTATGATACGAATAGCTTCTAACTTGGCCACTGGAGAAAATGTCTCAGTGTAGTCAATTCCTTCTTGCTGACTGTAGCCTTGTGCAACAAGTTGTGCCTTGTTTCTGACCACTTCGCGTTTTTCATTTAGTTTGTTTCTTAAAAGCCACTTGGTTCCAATAATGTTCTTTTCTGGTCTTGGTACTAGATCCCAAACATCTTGCTTCTGACTTATCTTCCGATTAATCTTTTGAAGATCTGTCAGATTCTTCTGATTTGCTTGCATCCTCTGCGTTTTTCATGTTCTTCTGGTTTGTCTGCATCAGCTTCCTCTAGTTCTGATAAACCTGCACTATCATCTTGCTTTGACTTTTCAAGGTCAAGCTGTTTGTCATCGAACATAATAAAAATCATATAATTTAAGAATGAAACAATACAGCCAAAACATCAATTTTGTTTCTGGTGGTTTCTGCCTGTTTTTGACACTACTGGTTTGCTATTTCTGGTGTTCAGATTTCGTGCATCACCTGGTTCCTCTGAATGTTTGAGAACCTGCACAATACTTTCTAGCTTTGATTTTTAAGATCAAGCTTCTTGTTATCACAGTAAACAGAATATCAGAACAATAATAATATTTAAAGAAGGATATAACCTATACAGATTCAGTTTCACTCTGAAAACCCTCTTATTTCTTCTTTTCTGGTTTTCAAATTCTGAATTTGCATATTGTATGATTAGAGAGTCTAGATGAAGGAATTTGAATTCCCCTCCTGATTTGTAGTCTTGATGAATTTGTTTGGAGTGTTCAAAGAAGTCTCCTGATTCTGATTCTTAATCTGCCACTTCTCTTTCTGCTGATGTATCCTGATTCCAGCTTTGTTGATATGTGCGATTTCTTCTGATATTTCTGGTTCATTATATGGTTCTGGTTCTAATATGTATTGTGCTGACCAGTCCTTCTTCCACCAGAGATAATTTGCTTCTATTTGGTAGATGTTGGAACATAGACCTTTTTCCCTCCATTGACCAGGCACCATTACTGGTGTCTCAATTTGATTGCTTAGAGCATCTGCAACATAAACAATTTTATCTTGTGGTACCCAAATCTGGTTGGGTCCTGGTTTGTTAGTCTTGAATGGTTTCTTGTATTTCCTTGATTTTCTCATGGGACAAGACAATTTTGAGTGACCTTTCTTAGCACAAATAGCACATAAAACATCAGAGGAAATAGGTTTAGTTATATTTACAGATTCATCAAATCCTATGCCTCTTTTACCATTGTTACTAACTCCATAGATCATGGAAGCATATTTGCTTCTTTCCATACCATTAGCAATAAAATCTTGAAATACTTGTTCATGCCTATCAGAATTACATACAGTATTTTCACTTGATGTTGAACAAGGATTACTTTTTAGAGTTAGATGTTCAGCTTTAAGTTTAGCAATTTCAGTTTTAAGAGCTGTATTTTCTGTTTTACATTCTACAATTTTCTTCTTTGGTTAGAATTGAATTTTCTTTCCTAAGTGTTTTCAGTTTTAAAGACAGTTTGGTATTGACATTTAAAATATTATTCGTTGCAGTAATTAATTCAAATCGGGTGAGTTCAGAAAATACCTCTTTTTCTTCATTTGATGATTCACTTCCAGAATCAGAGTCTATGTCAGATCCAGAGGCAGTGTTGGTGTGAGCCATCAAAGCCAATTCTGCTTCTTCATCTTCTGATTCACTTCCAGAGTCAGATTATGTGTTGGATCCAGAGGCAGAATGAGTGTGAGCCATCAGAGCCAGTTATGCTTCTTCATCTTCTGATTTTCTTCCAGAGTTAGCAACTGTGTGGGATCTAGAGGCAGAATTGATGTGAGCCACTATCGCCAATTCTACTTTTTCATTGTCAGACAATTCAACAGAATCATCCCAATATTTCCACTCGTTTTCTTCATCTGCTGATTTGCTTCAAGGGTCAGAAACTGTGGGGGATCTAGAGGCATAATTGATGTGAGCCGTCATAGCCAATTCTGCTTCTTCATCATCAGAAGATTCATCAAAATCATCCAATGTAGCCATCAGATTTTTCTTCTTGGTCTGGAGTCTTTCTTCTGGTGTTTCCCTTTCTCCAGGTTTGTACATTCTGAGTTGATGTGCCCAGGTTCATTGCATCCATAGCAGATGATACTCTTCTTGTCGTGTTCATCCTTTACTCTGTTGGAGTGCTTGGAATACCTTTGGGGAAACATCTTCTTTCTGTTGTGCCACATCTTTAGGACTTTTCAGGTTATGAAGGCAGTCTCTTCTTCTTTTGGTTTCTGATTCTAGTCATCAGAATCACTATCTTCTGATTCTGCTTTTAGAACTTTCTTCCGCTTGGATTTCAAAGCTAGGGTTTTGTTCTTCTTCTTGGGCTCATCTTCTTCAAGCTCAATTTCATGTGATTTGATGGAGCTGATTAATTCTTCTAGCTTCAGAGTATTCAGATCCTTAGACCTTTAATCCTGAGACCAAAGTCTGGAATCTCAAAAACATTGCTTTAATGTCTTCATCTTCTTCCATCTTGAACAACTCGTACTTTTTGACTAGGATGTTGGCCTTTGCTTCTTGAACTTTCTTGCTTCCTTCAAAAGTCAGAGTCAGACTATCATAGATGCTCTTTGTTGTCTCTTTGTTGGTGCACTTGTCGAATTCTTTGAATGTGATTGCATTGATCATGAACGTTATGGATTTGTAATGCATCTTGTACATCTTCTTCTGGTCAGCGTCCATATCTTTTCTGGGAATTTCAACACCATCAGCATCTTCTGGAGCAGTATAGCCATCTTCCACCAAGTCACAAAGTTCAGGATATTGTGAAATAAAGAAACTCCTCAGCCTGTCCTTCCAGTACTCGAACCGTTCTCCATCAAACAGACTTGGTCTGTTGAAGTTTCCTCCAACAGCTTCTTCACTAAATCCAGAAATGTTGAACCCTTGGATCTTTCCTCAAATACTGTAAAGTGCTCAGCCTTGAGACCGAGCTATGATGCCAATTGAAGGTGCAAACACGATATGGGAGGGTTGAATTGTGTTTGCCAAAATCGAATTCTTTTTGCTGTTTTGATGAATGTTGATGTAAGTTACTTGATGAATAAATATTCAGACTTAGCAGAGGATAATAACAATATAAGAACACAAAGATTTATCTTGGTTCACCATTAACTTGGCTACATCCAGTCCCTTCATGAAGAAGGCTTTAATCCATTAATTCAAAACCCTTGGAATTACAGCACCTGAGCCTCAAAGCCAGTCTTCTCAAACAGCCTAACAACCCCAGACTTTTAAGGATTAACAACACCTTGACCCTACAAGCCAAGTCTTCTCCAACAGCCTGACAATCCCAGACTTTTGAGGAATAACAACACCTTGACCCTACAAGCCAAGTCTTCTCAAAAAGCCTGACAACCCCAGACTTTTGAGGAATAGCAACACCTTGATAATACAAGCCAAGTCATCTCAAAAAGCTTAACAACCCCAGACTTTTGAGGAATAACAACACCTTGACCCTACAAGCCAAGTCTTCCCCTATCAATCTGACAACCCCTGATTGAAGAAGGAATTCACACCACTACGGGTTTGATTACAAGGGTTTGGAACTTTGCTAAGTTGCTTCTGGAAAGCTTATTGTAGCAATGCAACTCACACTCTCTAGTTGCTTCTGGAAAGCAAATTATAAAAGTGATTCTCACGCTCGAAAAAACACTTAGAAAAATATTGCTCTTGCACACAAGTGTTTCTCTCTTTTGAACTCTGAATGACTTTGGATTTGAAGCTTGAGTTCTTGTGTTTTTCGATGCGTAGTGTTGCGGCATGAAGCCTCCTTTTATAGCTAAAATATGGGCTTTGTCCAAGCTTAATTTCGAGATGAATCTTGCTCAGATTTCCTTTGAGATTTCTTTTGACTAATTTTATCTATTTTTAATTACGAACTGAGTCTTCTTTGCTCATATCTCCTTTGAATTTCCATCAGGTCTTCTTTGATTATTTTAATCAAATCTTCTTAAAACTTTGATCATATCTCTTTCAAATTTCAATCAAGTCTTCTTTGAATCTGAATCAAGTTTTAAATCTGGAGCGTGTATTCTTCTGATCTGGACCATGTTATCTTCTGATCATGTTTGCTTCTGATTTGGACCAAGTATGGACCATGTCTTCTTCTAGACCATGTTTGGTTCTTATTTGGACCATGTCTTCTTCTGGACCATGTTTTGCTTCTGATCTGGACCATGTCTTCTTTTAGACCATGTTTGCTTCTGATCTCGACCATGGATGGTATCCTTTGATGATTGCCTCAGATGGTATTCTATGATGATTGCCTTGGATGGTATCCTCTGATGATTGCCTCAGATTGTATCCTCTGATGATTGCCTCGGATTGTATCCTCTGATTTTGCCTATGATGATATCCTCTAATTTTTCCCACTGATGATATCTTTTGGCTATATCTTCTGGAGGTATCCTCTGGTGGGCTACTTGTTCGAAGTCAAATATATTCATAAAATTCTTTTGTTAAAATCAAAACTTTTAGTGTAAGAACCAACTTGGTATCAATAGTTATTTGGATTAAAAATCAACTTGAAGACTTCTCTATAAGTTATTCAGGTATTCCAATTTATTGTGATAATACTAGTGCAATCAATTTGAAAATCCCATTCAACACTCGAGATCAAAACAAATTGAAATAAAGCATCATTTTTTTCGTGATCATGTAAACAAGAAAGATGTTGAATTAATATTTATTGATACTCAAAAACAACTGGGTGACATTTTTGCAAATCCTCTGGTAGAGAAAAGTTTAAATTTAATCAAAGAAAAACTAAGATCGTTAATTTCATTTTCTCCATAAACGGAGATCGTTTATCAGTCTCCATTTTTAAACACATCATTCTCCGTTTTTTCAACCAACGTTCTCCTCTGCAGAAAAAGGGGAAAGGCAATTATTGGCATTTAATGCTCATGTCTCCTTGCTACCAAAAGCTTCACTAACACGATGTCAAGTGACTTCCCACCTCTATTCATCCTCCTTCCCTAGGTTGAATTCATCATTGCGCATTTCCCCTTTCAAAATACAAAACGGTTGCTACACAACCCCACACAAACCCAAAAATTCCTTTTTCTTTCTGAAAACCAAAGTCTCCAAAACTTCCAAATGGCCAGAACTAAGGCATCCGCATGTAAGCATACATGCCCTAAATATCAATCTCCATCATCCCCTTCCTCTTCCTTACCATTTCACAACCGTTCACCATCGCCGCCGCCCAGACTATCACCTTCTTTAGAGAAAACTTTTTCTGACCACATGTCTTCATCTTCCCGTGAATCTAGCCCTACTCCTCTCCCTCTTCAACCCCTCACTATTGTTTTTCCTCCACTCTTCTCTCAACCCACCAAAGCCCAACGACAATCTATGCGCATCTGTGCTGGAATAGGAACATCCAAACCCAGACAATCTGACCCCACTAAGTTGATCATCTCTGACAGTGATGAATCTTATAACGATTCCCCTCTTGAACCAACTCAAACAACGTTTCCTTCTCACCTCTTTCCATCTTCAAAATCTTATCATCAAACCACACAAACACCTCCAAAGCAACCATCAAAACCAATCACTCCTTCTAAACCATCATTCTCTTATGAGCAATCACAATGAACTCCCCCAAACCAGAAAAGTAATACTATGGATGAAATCTTTTCTTCTTCAAAGCCATCCCAACCTTCCTCAAAAACAATAAAGGTGAAATCCACCATTACTCTTTCATAATTCCTGGCTAAAACCAAACTCAAGAATCCACAGAGAAAGAAATCCACTACCCTAAAACAAATAACACAAAGATGTTCTCCACTTGTTGAAGAACAATCTCTAGAACGTTCTCCAAAACGTTCTCCTTCTATCCCAAAACGTTCTCCTCTTTTAAACCAAGAACGTTCCTCAACTCCAAAACGTTTTCCATCTCCCTTTCAAGAACGTTCTGCAGCAACTAAAACCTCACCAGAACGATCTCCACCTGCTCCTCAACGTTCCCCCTTCCAAAAATCCAAAAATACCCCACTAATTCCCTCCGAAATATCAAAACTCTTCAAAGAGAAATGGGCTCAACGTCCCATAGGTTTTGGAAGAGTTTTCGTCTTTGACAACCTGATTGTCGATGGAAATGCAGTCAAAAATCACACTAATGTACTAGGATGGACTTCATTTCTGCAAACATCTGAATGCTTTTATCCAGATGCAGTTAGGGCTTTTTATTGTCAAGCCAAAACCTTCCCTGACAAATTCCTAATATTTCCAATGTTAAAGGGATTGAAATCAAACTGACACAAGATATTTTGGCCTCCATCCTCAACCTTCCAACAGAAGGGCCTGCCATTTTTTGGAAGCAAATGGTATAATGCTCTAATCTTGAATAAGACAGAGGTGCTTTCTGATTTGTTCCAAGAAGGGTCCACTTGCTACCTATCAACCTATCTCAAACCTCTTCCCAAGGTTTTTAACAGCATCAGCCCACATGCCATATGTAACACCCCGAGTTTAAAACACAGCGCGGGTGTATTTTTTTTTTTTAAATACTTAAAATGAGTTTTTCCAAAATTAATGTAAAGGGAATTGAAATAAAATTTTCATCAATTCATTTCAAATGTTATCACTCAATCAGTGTCAGAGTGCAGAATAATACAGCGGAAAAAGTAATACATTAATTCCCAAAATAAAATTACATTTCCCAAAACTCAAGACCCTGTACAAAAGTCTAGACTGATCATGCACTAAGCTACAGTAGCATGGTCTCCACCGTATCCTCTATAAGTCTCGTCTTCAGCCAACCGTCCGTCCCTCTGTGTTGTCCACGTAGACTCCGTACGTAAAGATCAGGGGAAACTAACGACGCTTCCGTCGTTAGTGTAACCGTCGGTAGGACGGGTTTGGGTAACATCTGAGGGCAAAGCCCAAAGTCCACAATATAATAGCAAGGGTCACCGACCGAAATTAACAAATAAGCACATAGCATATATCTCACAACAACACATATATTCATGGCATAATATATGACAATGATGAGGAAAATAATAATGCTCATTTGAAATTTAATGACATATATGCCTTTTCAAAACAGCAGCCAATTATTATGAAATATGTGGTCAGTACAAACAACACCTCAGCAAATCACAATCATTAAATCAGAAATTCAGATTCTGAATAGTACTCACACACATTCAATTTCCACTCATCATCATAATCCAGTCGTGACCCACCAGTCAATCACCCATTGCAATATGTATATGCTCATGTATACAATTTTCTTGGAATCACCAAGGTGCAGTCGCTCACAGACCAGCACACGCGCAGTCTCTCTCAGACCAGCACGATTTATATATGTCAGACTTTAAAGGCCCTCAAGACCAGGGTGCAATCTCTCACAGATCAGCACCAGTGCAGTCGCTCAACAGACCAGCACGACTTCACAAATGGAATGGACCGTCTATTACACGCGGAACCATTCCGTAGCCCAGATAGAATAGACCGTCTAATACACGTGGAACTACTCTAAACCTGGATAGAATAGACCGTCTAATACACGCGGAACTATTCTATAACCAACATGGTCACTACAATTACATCTATTAGCCTCTCACAGGCCAAATACACAGAAGTTAAATCCTTGCACGGATAGAATGGACCGGCTAATACACGCGGAACCACTCCGTAGTCCGAGTAGAATAGACCGTCTAATACACGCAGAACTACTCTGACCCTGGATAGAACAGACCGTCTAATACACGCGGAACTATTCTATAACCCATGGTTACTACTTAACTTCGCGGCCCATCACGGTCACCGCATCAACTCTGTGGCCCATCGCGGTAACCACTTGACTATGCAATGCATGAACTTGCAATGTTTTCTCTTCACTGAAAACATGTATCCGACATCAATGAATTTCATGCATTTCCACCATTTCTCAAAATACCTCAACACAACCAATTTTATAATCAACACATCAATGCTTAAACATTCAAGTAATCATTAACAATTCACATTATCTCACAAATTCCATACTTAATCATCTCAAGTCTTTCCATTGTTCCCCAAACTCTTAAAATTCACAAAACAATGTTTAAAACTGAATTTTCTGGGAAATACGAATCTGTATTCGAATACAGCCTCTCTGTATTCGAATACAGGGGCCAAAATAGTGCAGAATTAATACTCTGTATTCGAATACAGAGGCAGTCTCAGTGCACAAATCAGCATTTTTCACTACATCATTAAGGGTTTTCAACATCATCCTCTCCTCTTCAAAACTATATTAAGGACTCCATTTTAAATCATTTTAATCCTTCTCAAAGTTCCCCAACACTTTAAAATTCACACGGCAGAGTTTAAAACTTGATTTTCGGGAAAACACGAATCTGTATTCGACTACAGGCATGCTGTATTCGAATACAGCATGCCTGTAGTCGAATACAAAAGACAAAACCAGAATGATCAACGTCAGAACATCAGAAACAGAACCAGAATCAGAATGATTAACATCAGAACATCAGGAATAGAACCAGAATCAGAATCATCAACACCATAATATCAGAAAACAGAACCAGAATCAGAATCATCAACACTAGAACATCATAAAACAGAACCAGAATAATCAACTTCAGAAACAGAACCAGAATGATCAACATCAGAAACAAAACAGAATGATTCACACCAGAATCATCAGAAGCAAAACAGAATGACTCACACCAGAATCATCAGAAGCATAAATAACAGAATGATTCACCCAGAATCATCAGATGCAACACAGAATGATTCACACCAGAATCATCAGAAGCAGAAACAACAGAATGATTCACCCAGAACCATCAGAAGCAACATATGATGATTCACAACAGAATGATTCACCTAGAACCATCAGAAGCAACACAAAATGATTCACGCCAGAATCATCAGAAGTAGAAACAACAGAATGATTCACACTAAAATCATCAGAAGCAACACAGAATGATTCACACCAGAATCATTAGAAGCAGACACAACAGAATGATTCACCCAGAATCTTCAGAAGCAACACAGAATGATTCACACCAGAATCATTAGAAACAGAAACAACAGAATGATGCATCCAGAATCATTAGAAACAACACAGAATGATGTTGGAACCACATTGGTTCTAAATAATCTGGGTTTTGATGTGTACAAATACACTTGATGGAATCTTATTTTGAACTAGAATTACTACGGTAAAAACCATCAGTAGATGAATGTATCAGAGGATACATTCTGAATTTACAGAAGATGCATTTCTGGAATTATCAGAAGATAAACCAGAATGTCCAAAACCGACTAGAAGATAACTTTGGAGGCTTATATCAAACAGAAACAAAATCAGAAGAACATCTAGAAAACATCAGAGGGAAGCCTGCCATAATATGAATTGCTCCAAACAAGAATGATTCAAATATCAGAAGCAATCAAGAAGTTATACTGATCAGAACATAGCCTGACATTGTAATTTCAACACAGTCCATACTTGTCCAGAAATGACCAGAAGATATCTTTGATGGACTATATCAGAGGGAATAAATATCAGAAGATTCTTTGGGCCATACTATTGTGAAGCCTGCCATGTGGAGAGTTGTTCCAGGCCATAAGTTGTCAAAAGAAAGAAATAATCCAGAAGATAATTTGACAAGAACATGGCATGACAATCGAATTTTGAATAACCCATACTTCGCCCAGACTTCATCCAGAATTGATCAGAAGAAGCACATAATGGTTCATGCTAGAATCATCAGAAGCAAAAACAACAGAATGATTATCAGAATCATCAGAAGCAGGAAACAGGATGATGATCAGAATCATCAGAAGCAGGAAACAGGATGATGATCAGAATCATCAAAAGCAAGAAACATGATGATTATCATAATCATCAGAAGCAGAAACAAAATGATTATCAGAATCATCAGAAGCAGAAATAGGATGATTATACGAATCATCCGAAGCAGAACAGAATGATTATCAGAATCATCAGAAGCAAAAACAGGATGATTAATATCAGAATCATCAGAAGCAAAACAGAATGATTATCAGAATCATCAAAAGTAGAAACAGGATGATTAATATCAGAATCATCAGAAGCAAAACAGAATGATTATCAGAATCATCAGAAGCAGAAACAAGATGATTATCAGAAGCAGAAATCCTTCCTCTGTATTCGACTACAGGGGCTCGTAGTCGAATACAAGTTTGAAAACTTAAGTAAAACAGAAACATTACAGGTTGTAGTCGAATACACACATGTTGTATTCAGATACACCTTCGAAAACCAGTGAAATTTTCCTGAGATTTCAACCCTTTTCAAACTGTTTTCTTTTAAAACAACAACCTAACAACAAAACAGATTCAACATTTATTTTTTTCCAGACAATACTTCCCTCATTAAAAATCCCTTTTCTTTTAAATCATCAACATCACCAGAATCATTCACAACAGAAGCAGAATCAAAATCATTAATCACCAAATCATCCAGAACAGAAACAGAATGATCAATCATCAGAATCATCCAGACTTTCAAGCCATCAGAACATCGTACATCATTTCAGCTTTCACAACACACCAGAATAACATGCAACATCACAGAGCAGCAAAACAGAATGCATTTTTGCATTGTAAAACCATTTTTCCAAAACAGTTTTATGACATGCATTTTAATCATATTTAAAATAACATGCAAAACGTTTTTTCAGCTTTCTCACACAAATAAGACAGCTTTGCAGTAACAACCAGAACCACAACATCACAGATTCATTACACATCACAAAAATGCATTTTCTTCATTTTTCAAAAATGTGTTTGCAAAATAGTTTTTCTTCAAAAATAGAATGAAACAGCAAGCATTTACAGCCCTAATGCAACTAGAAAGTTGGAAGGTGCCCTCGTTCAGAAAGTTGTTGATTCTGCTCGTTTTTATTGCGTGTTCAGCTATTCCTCTCGTTTTTGATTCTGCTCCCGTTTGCACGTCCAAAACCGGTGAAACTGCAGCTTGCGTTTGCTGCTACGAAACTGAGTTCTTTAGCTCCGTAATGGGGTGGGGATTAACTTTAATACTGGGGGTTTTCTGGTTTGGTGTCTGTATTTCCAGTTAATGGAACTTTTGAGGAACTCTCTCTCTGGTATTTTGAAATCGTGAAACTGCTTTTCAGAAAACAGGAGGCAGAAATGGGAGAAGAGGTTACTGTTACATGCAACACTATTACATGCAAAATGGGAGGTATGGAGTTCTGATTTCTGCCCAGCCCCTCACGTGTACTTATAGGCTCACTTGAGTGCCACCTCCTTTGAAACAATGATACAATAATGCTGGATTTTCCAGCTGGATTTCTCAACACTTAATCCTTTTGCAATTAGCCACTAATCCTTAATTAATGGTCCGATTAATTTAATTACTCGAAATTAAATTAATTTAATCTTCATCCAATAATTTTAATTCATCTTCCAAAATAAATATTTATATATATATATATTCACTCAAAACATACATATATTAAATATTTTACAAATATTCCCAAAATACCCTTAATATTAATTCCAGAATTAATATTAAATTTAAGGGTCTTACATTACCACCCCCCTTAAATTAGTTTCGTCCTCGAAACTACATGTTGATAACAACTGAGGATATTGTTCCCTCTTCTTACTTTCCAGTTCCCAAGTCGCGTCCTCTAGCAACAGGACGAGTAGCCCTAGTTGCGTTCACTGTTGGTTCCACCTTCGGAACCTTGCAATCCCTTGCAAAATGTCCTGGCTTTTGGCAATTGTAGCATGAAGGACCCGTAGTGGTACAAGCCGTAGCATAATGTCCCTGTTTTCCACATCGCAAACACCGAACTCCTTGCCCTAATTGTCGTCCAAAAGTCTGGTCCCCCGGGCAATTCTGGCCCCTGTTGTTGTTCTGGGGTCGGTTATACGGCTTAGCAACCTGCTTTCCTCTATTGTTTTGATTGTGCATCCGACTAGGCCCTCCAGAATTAAAGTTCCCTCCTCTGTTGGCCTTCTTGCTCTTCATCTCTTTGACCTCTCTACACTTCTCCACTAACACTTGGAAATGTTGAATTCCCAATGGCAAGACCGAGTCTTGAATCTCATATTTCAGTCCATTCTGAAAGCGATGACACATAAACTGTTCATCAACTTCTTCCTGGAAGAATCTGAAATGTATGGACAGCGATTCAAACTTAGCTGCGTATTCTCCCACTGTCATGCTTCCCTAGTGCATTTTCAGGAAATCGTCACCCAACTTGGTCCTAGTGCTCATCGGGAAGTACTTGTCCAAAAACTTCTTCTTGAACGACTCCCAGTTCACTTCCTCGTGAGCTGACCCCATCAGTAGTCTCGTACTTCTCCACCAATACTCTGCATCCCCTATCAGCAGGTACGTGGCATAATTGACTTTCACCGCTTCCTGACAGTTAATCATCTCGAAAATTTTCTCCATCTCTTGGATCCATTGGTCCGCTCTTTCTGAACCCTCATCACCCTTGAACTTGGGAGGATTATGGCGACGAAAATCCTCTAGTCCTCTAGATTCAGCAGCGCGAATCTCTCTTTCTCTCTTTTCTAGATCGTGTAGAGTCTTGGCAGCCGTCTGTGCAGCAACAGACGCAGCCATGTTGTTCATTGCTTCAGCCATCCGATCTTCCCAGCTGACATTCTCTCTTGTGGTGTCGTCTCTTCGTGGAGGCATTGTTTCCTACAAAACCATCATCACTTCAGTCACACCACAACTTACTCAAGACTTGACACTTTAACTACTTGCTCTTATGCATGATCAGCTAATAACTCAAAACAACTACTTTAGATCAGAGCTTTATCCCAAAACTTTAACCAAATGCTCTGATACCACAATTGTAACACCCCAAGTCTAAAACACAGCGCGGGTGTATTTTTTTTTTTTAAATACTTAAAATGAGTTTTTCCAAAATTAATGTAAAGGGAATTGAAATAAAATTTTCATCAATTCATTTCAAAGGTTATCACCCAATCAGTGTCAGTGCAGAATAATACAACGGAAAAAGTAATACATTAATTCCCAAAATAAAATTACATTTCCCAAAACTCAAGACCCTATAAAAAAGTCTAGACTGATCATGCACTAAGCTACAGTAGCATGGTCTCCACCGTATCCTCTATAAGTCTCGTCTTCAGCCAACCGTCCGTCCCTCTGCGTTGTCCACGTAGACTCCGTACGTAAAGATCAGGGGAAACTAACGACGCTTCCGTCGTTAGTGTAACCGTCGGTAGGACGGGTTTGGGTAACATCTGAGGGCAAAGCCCAAAGTCCACAATATAATAGCAAGGGTCACCGACCGAAATTAACAAATAAGCACATAGCATATATCTCACAACAACACATATATTCATGGCATAATATATGACAATGATGAGGAAAATAATAATGCTCATTTGAAATTTAATGACATATATGCCTTTTCAAAACAGCAGCCAATTATTATGAAATATGTGGTCAGTACAAACAACACCTCAGCAAATCACAATCATTAAATCAGAAATTCAGATTCTGAACAGTACTCACACACATTCAATTTCCACTCATCATCATAATCCAGTCGTGACCCACCGGTCAATCACCCAATGCAATATGTATATGCTCATGTATACAATTTTCTTGGAATCACCAAGGTGCAGTCGCTCACAGACCAGCACACGTGCAGTCTCTCTCAGACCAGCACGATTTATATATGTCAGACTTTAAAGGCCCTCAAGACCAGGGTGCAATCTGGTTTGGTGTCTGTATTTCCAGTTAATGGAACTTTTGAGGAACTCTCTCTCTGGTATTTTGAAATCGTGAAACTTCTTTTCAGAAAATAGGAGGCATAAATGGGAGAACAGGTTACTATTACATGCAACACTATTACATGAAAAATGGGAGGTATGGAGTTCTGATTTCTGCCTTGAGTGCCACTCATGTACTTATAGGCTCACTTGAGTGCCACCTCCTTTGAAACAATGATATAATAGTGCTGGATTTTCCAGCTGGATTTCTCAGCACTTAATCCTTTTGCAATTAGCCACTAATCCTTAATTAATGGTCTGATTAATTTAATTACTCGAAATTAAATTAATTTAATCTTCATCCAATAATTTTAATTCATCTTCCAAAATAAATATTTATATATATATATATATTCACTCAAAACATACATATATTAAATATTTTACAAATATTCCCAAAATACCCTTAATATTAATTCCAGAATTAATATTAAATTTAAGGGTCTTACACCATATTTCCCCACTATGGAAGTCATGAGTATGTATCTGACAACGATGCTTTGATCATATATCACCTTCTAAACTGCAAAAGTCTCAACCTTCCACACATCATCATCCACCACATGATATCTGCTACCAACAAAGATTACAAAAAGAACATAGTCCCTATGGGATGATCTTCACCAATATCTTTAGGCACTTTCAAATCCCTCTCACAAATGAGAAATATCTCATTAAAATCTCCAAGTTTTCCTCAAAAAACATTTCTAACATGAGGAAAACCACATCGGAAAAGAGTGCTCCTTCACCCACTCATATTGAATTTGTTTAGGACTTTTCCAAGATAGCTTCCATGGGAAATTATTAGTCTTCCTTGCTCTCCGATTATGATGATTTTGATTCCTAAAATTCTCTTGGCTGGTCCCAAGTCCTTCATTTCAAGTTCTTTCTTCAGCTGGCTTTTTTTATTTTCTTATTTATGTCATACTTTTAGATGCTATTAGCATGTCATCCACATATAACAACAAGTAAATGTATAATTCTGATGATACTTGTTTATAATACACACAACTATCAAAATTACTTCTAGCATAACTTTGACTAATCATGAATGAATCAAACCTCAAATACCATTGTCTTGGTGATTGCTTTAGCCCATAGAGTGACCTCTTTAGTAGGCAGACCCAGTCTTCCTTTCCTTGAGTCCTAAAGCCTTTTGGTTGTTGCATTCAGATTGTTTCATTCAAATCACCGTGGAGAAATGCTGCTTTGACATCCATCTGCTCTAACTCCATGTCAAAGTGTGCTACCATGGCTAGAATTATTCTTATAGATGCATGCTTGACTACAGGATAAAAGACCTCATTGTAGTCTACACCTTCTCTTTGAATGAATCCCTTGGCTACTAGCCTTTCTTTGAACCTGGGTGGTAAAAATGAGTTTAATTATCTCATCATCTAGTCAAACTCATGATAATCTCAAAAACTAGAATGAGCCACTTTGGCAAATATATGACTACAAGGTCTTAAGCCATTCCTCTGAATGCTTAGGGACAAAGTTTTTTCCTCTGGTATATTGCGTGCTTGACTAGTCATCTGAAACTCATACATAAAAAATTGAAGCACTAGAATAAATGACTGCATTCGTGGATTTAGAATGAAGACCAGAACCAAGATAACTTTGCTTCTAGTTATAAGATCATCTGATAGAAAAATCCAACAAACTCTAGTAAGCTAATTGAAAGGAAAAATTTGCTAAATTACCTTCATTTGTCATTGTTAGATATCTTGTACTTTATTTCACTATTTTATGTGCACTTGTTTGTCTTACCTTATATGCTTTTATTTTGTGTGTTTGTGTTTTCCTATCTATCTTATTGTGTGTCTATGTTGTCCCTTCTACCTGAGTCCGTGTTATCTTGTCCTTTTTCTTATCGCATGTGTTCTTCTCACCAATTATATACATCATTCTTTATTAAGTCTTCATCTTCCTAAATAATCCTCTTCTTACACTATACTATCAGAAAGGCATCAATATTTTCTTAAAACATGAACTACTCAACCAGAATGGTGAAGTGTTCAGAAATCTAGAAATCGTTACAATTCTAAACAGCTGTCAACAAGATGGATTATACAAGAAGGCTCACAAAATGCATTCAAAGGTTCACTTTGTGGAACTCTTGGGTATCAATGTCTCCTTCTTTCACTAAGTACCTTAAGTACGAAGAGGAAGTAACAAAAAAAAAGCATTGAAAATCTTGTGCTCCATTTTGGTTGAATCTTCGGGATTGGATGGAAATATGAAAGTAATAACAAAGAAAGGTTGGAGAACCTACAATTTTATCAAAGATTTATCTTTGAAAGATTATATCTCCAAATCTATATTAATAGAAAACCCCACCAGACATGTCAAAATGATTAGAGAAAAAGGAAGATTGCACTATCTCCTTTTCTTTAATTACGTCTAACAAGTCAGACAGTACGACCCTGAATATGAAATTTTGTCTTCATTCTGTGAGATGATTGTTCAAAGAAGAAAGAATCCAACTAAAGAAGATGTTAAATAAAGAAACATAGTTTATTTATGTGTTAGGAAATGGTGATTCACACTTAATATATAATATAAATTAATGGATTTGGTGTAGAAAGCCTTAAATTGACCTTAGGACTTTTGTTTTCCTTTTTAAGCCATTTTGTAACAAGTATTACAGTTGTAATGTAATATATAGATATAGATATAGATATAGATATAGATATAGATATAGATATAGATATAGATATAGATATAGATATAGATATAGATATAGATATAGATATAGATATAGATATAGATATAGATATAGATATAGATATAGATATAGATATAGATATAGATATAGATATAGATATAGATATAGATATAGATATAGATATAGATATAGATATAGATATAGATATATATGTTACAAGTATAATATGAGTCATGAACTAAATAAATGTTATGTGTTTGACCTTCTGGTTTTATCCTTTGTTCTATTTTATTTTCTACGAAGTTGTGTTTTATCTTCTACTCCTCTGTTCTTCAAAATCCTCTTACTATCCTTCGTTCTTCTCTACAAACGCTATTTACTTTCATCTTTGAATATAATTTTTCTTTTCCTCGACAACAAACCTTCATCTCCTTCCTTTTTGCCATGTTCTTTTAAACTGTCTCATGTGTCCTAATGTACATGTCATACCCTGCCTAACTTTTTCTTTTCCTTCATGCCCTCACCATTACATCTCTTCTTCTCAAACACTTTTTCATTTTGTCTCTCAAGAAATCTTAATATTTATACCTTAAATGTTTTCGTTTCCCCTTACCTGTGTCTTTCAAATCTTCTCTGTGTCCCTATTTTTTTTTTTTTGCATTCATCCTTTTTCGCTTCTCAAACTCATCTTCTATGGATGTTGGTTCGTGTTTTGGTAGGAAAAGGAAGTCAGCTTCCTCTCCCAAGAGGAAGAAAATCCCACCTTCTAAAGTAGCCTCGATGGTGAATGACATTCTTCTTCAGTAACTAGAATCCTAGATTGCCTTTCAAGAAATCAAACACAAGTTGGACCTTCTTATCTCTCAAAAGGAGGAACTAGTTGAACTCTTAAGGCGTGTCCTTAGTGTCTCAAGAAGCAATGTCTAGGGTTAGCTTTTCTTTAAGTGACCTTTTTTTGTGTTTGATTTGTATTCGTGATCCTCTCCTTTAATTAAATGTTACCTTTATTTTACTTTTGTTGTTTTATGTTTCCTATGAGCTTTTGTTTTATAAACTTACTTGTGCTAATCATCTATATGTCATACCCTTGTTTTACTTTTGTTGTTTTATGTTTCCTATGAGCTTTCGTTTATAAACTTACTTGTGCTAATCATCTATATGTCATACCCTTGTTTTGCTTTTATTCTTTTATGTTTCCTATGAGCTTTCGTTTATAAACTTACTTGTGCTAATCATCTTTATGTCATATGACGGCCTCAATTATCCTTCTTGTGATCCTTGTGTATGTTTGGCTTACTATAAATTCTATAATTTCACCCTTTTCGATAATGACAAATAGGGAGAAAAATAGAAGGTATAGTAAGACAATTAAATGTATTTTATGTATCCGCATCATCTTCATGATATCTTTGTGTTATTTTACTCTCATGTGTGTCAAAAATAAAAATGACTTAATAATGTTTGAAACGCTTAAAGAATCGTAGTTATCAAATTCAAGGGGAGCCCCATAATATTGATTTAAAAGTTTCTATTTTAGAAGATCAAACAATCATTAAGTTAAAAAATATTTGAGTACTACATTTAGGGGGAGTTTTCTTTTAAAAACTTATTTTGTGAAGGAAAATTGATCATTAATTGATTAGTTATTTGTTATAATTCTCTGGTTGATGTTTTGATGATAATAAAAACAAACAAATAAAGAACAATTATCCCCTAACTGTATTTGCTAAGTGTTTAGATTAAGTTTGAAGACAAAGAATTAAATTAATGACTATTTTACTTAACGTAACATAAATTACAAGGAAATTACAGACAATAATATATGTGTTTTTTAAACACAAAGAATATTATCTCCTAATATACAATCAATTATGTCTACTAATAACGCAAATCATAATATAGCAATAACAAGTATTGCATTATGTAGTCCAAAGACAAGCATTACAAAATATGTGTTATGATAAAAGCTTTATCCTCTGGTTATTGAACAAAGACAAAGGAACAACAAGATTCCTATTCACTTCATTTGTCTGACTCTGATGTAAGCGCTTTGACACGCGCCTCTAGTTATGCAAGCGATGTGCTGTGTTTGTTGACCCAAATAATGGAAGCGATGGTCTAGTTCTGGTGACTCTAGAAATATATGATATGTTATGTTTCAGTTGCCTCTATTGAATGCAAATATGCTATATTCACATAATCACCTCTAATAAGCTTGACAAGAAAATGATCTTCTACCTCTAATAAGCTTGACAAACCAAGTGATCTTCTACCTCTAATAAGCTTAACAAGAAAGTGACCTTCTGCCACTGATTATCACATAATCACTTCAAGCATCTGATCATCCGACTCTGATTTCATGTGTATGCTCTAAAAGAAGTCAACACTTTAAAGCAATTCAACGCTCCAAATAACACAAAGCATTTGCACATTCTCTAATGAACATCCTAAATCTACTACCTGTCTGAAAGTCTTTAAGACATGATATGATCATAGTATCCTCTGCTTCCCTATCCATATATGAAGATACATAGAATCATTCGCGGAGATATATATGGATACATATTAAAGACTGATCTGCCTTAAATTGTGATTAAAGATATCCGACAATAATATTCTCTGTGGACACTTCTCCCTATTTAAGAAGAACTCACTTAGTCTATTACCGATGTGAAAGAGAGAATGAAAAAGAACACTTGTTTGCTATATATTGAAATAGTGGATTATGTCCTTGATTGTACTAAGGAAAAATCTCTTTGTAAGGGGATGACTAGACGTAGCAATAATTTGTTGTGAACTAGTATAAAGATATATGTGTTTCCTTTATTGTCTTTTATTTCCTGCATTTTGGTTCTTTGTGATTTAGTGTTACTCTGTCTAAACCTGTTTTATAAAAGTAAGTTGAATGTTTGGATAAAACATTTTTCTGTAAGGAAATCGATGTATATTTAAGAAATGATAAACACAATATAAACCCCCTATTTCTTGTGTTTTCTATCCCTTTTTGATTTTATTTCCTTCTCTTATTTTCTTTTACTTAATTAAGTAATAGTTTTTTCATTGTTCCAATTCACCTTGGGATAAATGTATTTCAGCTTTCTAATGGGTATAAAATACTTCAATAGTTCTTTTTAATTTTTTTTTCCGACTAAAACACGATATTCATTCAAATTGATAAAAACTACATTGATTGAAAACAATACAGTTCAATGTCGCTAAAAACGAAAATGACAAATCTACGAACAAACCCACAACATCCATGTTAATAGCATAAAACGGCAAAATGTCTACAAAATGAAAAAGATGAGAAAAATAACAAAATTGAGGTATCTAGATTACATATTTCATTGGAATTGAATGTTGATGACGCCAAAATCATTGATTTTATTGGCACTTGATCGTTGCTTATATGTCAATTTGAACCAAATAACACCACACCAAGATGACCAATAAACTCAGTATCGTACAATGACAGTAAAACCACAAAAAAAATACTAATAAAACTAAATGTGTGTGAAAAATCACTTACATAAATAAAAGACAATAAAATATGTTTAGGAATTTCTGTCGACATGAAATTTTGACTGGAAATTTTGAGTAATTTTTTTTCTATAATTGTTAAACTCTAAACACACTTTTTTAATTTGACTTTTCAATTTCGTTTTTAGGATTTTTCAGTTAAAAAAAATATTAAAATACAAAAACACTTTTGTTATGAGAGATTCAAATAAATGATGATTTAATTTATTTTTCTTTCAAATTTGATGTTTAATGTTGGGTTCTTGGTAATTAAATTTTAATTTATGGACTCATGCACTATGACTCTTAGTTTTTCTCAAGTATTCTTAATTTTCATTTATATTCTTATTTATTGTAATAATAAATAGTGATACTATAAAAATATGTGGCACCCTTAGCACTTTTTTTATGAAAAGGAAGGTACACTTTTTTTTAAGGAGAACAAACATTTCACATTTTTATATTCTTCCCTTTTCTTATTAGACATTATCTCGTATTTCTTTGACGATGATCTTTGATATGCATTATCTTTTGATTTTGTTACTTTCACTATGATTATATTATCATCTAAGATAAGAGGTAAGAGACCTTCTGAACTTATGAGTATAATATATTGTGAGATGAACAGAAAAACCATATTTCCAAACAATTCATTTGGGGCTTGTACGTACAGATGTAACCCTTTGAGAGATAAGTTAATTAATGTGAAAATATGAGAATTGTGAGATTAAATTCTAAAATAGAAATGTTTATAAGGTGTGGTATTTGATATCATTGTGATATTGGATGCTAAATGAATTTGGTGACTATGCTTGATTTGATGAGATTTTGTGATGTGATGATAAACCTGGAATGCATTGTGTGACATAATATTGATGATGAGTATGTTGATGTCACCCCATAGTTGATGAAATTGTGGTGATTCTAACTTGTTCTTAAGATAGTGCTCTTAATGGACTAATCTAGGCCAATGAGAGGAGAAAATAGATGTTGGGATTTTTTGATGTGGAGATTATCTTGTCATCATAAAGGTAGGGTCTGACAAGTCTAGTGATGTTGGGGTAATACAACTAAATGAGTTTGATTGTGATGGTCTACAATTGAACCTTAAGTCAAGATTGTTAGACCTTGGGGATATTCTAATGGGGAATTCCTATGTGACTTGGAGATAGCTCTCCAAATGTCGGGAAATACCATGCAACACACGTTTACCTCGACTATTGCTGAAGGTGCAAACAAGAGGAAGGGGGTGGGGTTGAATTGTCTTTGCCAAAGTTGAATTTTTTTTGCTGAATTGATGAAAGTTGATATAAATTAATTCGAGGAAGAAGCAATCAGATTAGCAGCAGAAGATAATAAAAGCATAAGTGTTTGGACACATAAATTTATCCTGGTTCACCATTAACTTGGCAACATCCAGTCCCTTCATTTAGAAGGCTTTAATCCACTAATTCAAACACTTTGAATTACACAGCACCTAACCCTCCAAGCCAGTCTTCCCAAACAGCCTGACAACCCCATACTTTTGATGAACAACAGCACCTTGACCCTACAAGTCAAGTCTTCTCCTACCAATCTGACAACCCCAGATTGAAGAAGGAACTTACACCACCTTGACCCTCCAAGCCAAGTCTTCTCCTAACAATCTGACAACTCCATATTGAATAAGAAACTTACACCACTATCAGGTTTAATACAAGGGTTTGGAACTTGCTAAGTTGCTTCTGGAAAGCTGATTGTAACAATGACTCTCACACTCTTTAGTTGCTTCTAGAAAGTTGATTATAAAAATGACTCTCACACTTGAAAAAACACTTAGAAAATATTTCTCTTTCACACAAGTGTTTCTCTCTTTTGAACTATCGGATGGCTTTGAACTTTAAACTTGAGTTCTTGTGTTTTCCCATGATTTCTTATGCGGCCTGAAGCCTCCTTTTATAGATGTGATATGGGCTTTGTCCAAGATTAATTTCAAATTGTATCTTGCTCAGATTTCTTTTGAAAACTCTTCAGCTCGATTCTGTTTCTTTTTCATTTCGAACCAAATTATCTTTAACCTTTGATCAGATCTCTTTCAAATTTCAATCAAGTGTTCATCGAATTTGAATCAAGTCCTCTACGAATCTGAATCACCTTTAATTTTAGACCGTGTGTTCTTCTGATCTGGACCATGTCTTTTGATCTTGACCATGTTATCTTCTGGAACATGTTTCCTTCTAATCTGGACCATGTTTGCTTTTGATCTGGACCATGTTTGCTTCTGATCTGGACCATGTTTTTATGTGGACCATGTTTCTTTCTGATCTGGACCATGTCTTCTTCTGGTTATGTCATCTAGAGGTATCCTTTGGTATCCTTTGGAGGTATCTTCTGGTAAGATCTTCTGGTGACGTCATCCTCTGGAGGTATCCTCTGGTGTCATCCTCGGGTTACATCCTCTGGTGGTATCCTTGGGTTACATCCTCTGTTGGTATCCTCGGGTTACATCCTCTGATGGCATACTTCTATGAATCTTCTGGTGGCATCTTCGAGTGACATCTTCTGGTGGCAGCTTCGGGTAACGTCCTCTGGTGGCAGCTTCGGGTAACATCCTCTGGTGGCAGCTTTTGTTGACATCTTTTGGTGGGGTACTTCTTCGAAGTCAAATATATTCATAAAATGCTTTTATTAACATCAAAACTTTAAGTGCAAAACCATCTTGTATTTTTTTTTCCCATTTTTCTTTCATTATTTCTTTGACTCCCCCTAAGAGTTAGCTCCACTTTATATCTTTCTCCCCCTAAATCTAAGCCCCAATTTTTCTACACTTTATCAAATATATCTTCTCCCCCTTTTGTCATCAGACAAAAAGGAATGAAGTGAGGTTGCTCCACCTTGTATATATATATATATTTTTTTTTCATTTTTTTTTATTTTGAATAACATGAACATAACAAATTACAAGAAAATAAAAAAAAAAAACTAACTAAGCTGTCAGTCATAGATAAAGGTAAGGTTTAGGTTTTTCTTGATGAAGTCAAACATATCTTCAGGTAGTGGTTTGGTGAATAAGTCAGCCCATTGGTGGTCAGTGTCTACAAACTGAATATTGAGTACCCCTTTTTGAACAAAGTTTCTAATGAAGTGATATTTGATCTCTATGTGTTTAGCTCTGGAATGAAGTATAGGGTTTTTGGATAGATTGATGGCAGAAGTGTTGTCACAGTAGATGAAAATGTTGATTTCCAGGATTTTATAGTCTTCCAGCTGATGTTTCATCCAAATGAGTTGAGAACTGCATCCAGCTGCTGAAATGTATTCAGCCTCTACTGTTGGCATGACAATTGTGTTTTGTCTCTTACTTTTGAAGAAAATTGTATTCAGATTCATCTTTTGAAGATTTGTCAGATTCTTCTGATTTGCTTGTATCCTCTACTTTTTCATGTTCTTCTGGTTTGTCTGTATCAGCTTCCTCTGGTTCTGATAAACCTGCACTATCATCATCTGGCTTTGACTTTTCAAGGTCAAGCTGTTTATCATCGAAAATAATAAAAATCATATAATTTAAGAATGAAATCAATACAACTAAAACATCACTTTTGTTTCTGGTGGTTTCTGCTTGTTTTTGAAACTACTGGTATGTTATTTTTGCTGAAGTTTTCAGATTTTGTGGATCACCTGGTTCCTCTAAATTTTGGAGAAACTGCAGAATGCTTATCTAGCTTTGATTTTTAAGATCAAGCTTCTTGTTATCACAGTAAACATAATATCAAAACAGTAATAATATTTAAGGATATAACCTATGTGTCAACAGTTTCAGTTTCACTCTAAAATCCCTCTTATTTCTTCTTGTCTGGTTTTCAGATTCTGAATTTGCATATTCTATGATTAGAGAGTCTGGATGAAGGAATTAGAATTCCCCTCCAGATTTGTAGTCTTGATGAATTTGATAGGAGTGTTCAAGGAAGCCTCCTTATTCTGATTGTTAATCAGACATTTATCTTTCTGCTGATGTATCATGTTCCTCTGATGGTAATTCTAGTTCATCATATGGTTTTGGTTCTGATAGGTATTGTGTTGACGAGTTCTTCTTCCACCAGAGTCAATTGGCTTATGTTTGGTAGGTGTTGGAACATAGACCTTTTTCCCTTCATATATTGCAAGCATCCATTGACCAAGCACCATGACTGGTGTTTCAATTTGGTTGCTTAGAGCATCTGCAACATAAACAATTTTATCTTTTGGTACCCAAATCTGGTTGGGTCCTGGTTTGTTAGTCTTGAAAGGTTTCTTGTCTTCCTTGTATTTATCATGGGACAAGACAATTTGGAGTGACCTTTCTTAGTGCAAACAGAACACAAAACATCAGAGGAAATAGGTTTAGTTTTAGTTACAGATTCTTCAAATCCTATACCTCTTTTACCATTGGTACTAACTCCATAAATCATAGAAGCATATTTTCTTCTTTCCATACCATTAGCAATAAAGTCTTGTAATACTTGTTCATGCGTATCAGAATTACATATACTATTTTAATTTAATGTTGAACAATGATTACTTTTTAGGATTAGATTCTCATCCTTAATTTCAGCAATTTCAGTTTTAAGAGCTGTATTTTCTGTTTTACATTATGCACTTTACTTCTTTAAAACATTAACTTCTTTGGTTAGAATTTTATTTTCTTTCCTAAGTGTTTTCAATTTTAAAGACAATTTTGTATTCATATTTAAAAAATTATTTAGTGCAGTAATTAAATGAGATCGAGTGAATTCAGAAAATACCTCTTTTTCTTCATTTGCTGATTCACTTCTAGAGTCAGAATTTGTGTTTGATCCAGAGGCAGAGTTTGTGTGAGCCATCATAGCCAAATCTACTTCTTCATCTTCTGATTCACTTCCAGAGTCAGAATATGTGTTGGATCCAGAGGCAGAGTTTGTGTGAGCCATCATAGCCAATTCTGCTTCTTCATCATCAGACGATTCATCAAAATCATCCCATGTAGCCATCAGACTATTCTTCTTGGGTCAAGAGTCTTTCTTTTGATGTTTCCCTTTCTCCATGTTTGTATATTCTGACTTGATATGTCCAGGTTCATTGCATCCATAGTAGATGATACTTTTCTTATCATGTTCATCCTTTCCGCTTTAGAATGCTTGGAATACCTTTGGGGAAATTTCTTCTTTCTGTTGTTCCACATCTTTAGAACCTTTATTGTCATGAAAGCAATCTCCTCTTCATCTGGGTTCAGATTCTGATCATCTGACTCACTGTCTTGTGATTCTGACGTTGCTTTTAGAGCCTTCTTCTTCTTGTATTTCAAAGCTAGGGTTTTGTTCTTCTACTTGGGATTATCTTCTTCAAGCTCGATTTCATGTGATCTGAGGGAGCTGATTAATTCTTCCAACTTTAGAGTATTCAGATCCTTTGCTTCCTGAATGGCAGTGATCTTTGGTCTCCACTTGGTTTGCAGGCTCCTAAGAATTTTCTTCACGTGATCAACAGTGGTGTAACTCTTCTTGAGTACCTTTAATTCAGAGACCAGAGTCTGGAAAACATGGTTTCAATGTCTTCATCTTCTTCCATCTTGAACAGCTCATACTTTTTGACTAGGATGTTGGCCTTTGCTTCTTGAACTTGCTTGCTTCCTTCATAGGTCAGAGTCAGGCGATCATAAATACTCTTTGTTGTCGCTTTGTTTGTGCACTTATCAAATTCCTTGAAGGTGATTGCATTTATCATGAATGTTCTGGATTTATGTTGCATCTTGTACATCTTCTTCTGATCAGCATTCATATCTCTTCTTGGAATTTCAGTACCATCAGTATCCTCTAGAGCAATATATCCATCTTCCACCAAGTCCCAGAGTTCAGGATCTTGTGAAATAAAAAAACTTCTCAACCTGTCTTTCCAATACTCGAAACGTTCTCCATCAAACATAGGTGGTCTGTTGATGTTTCCTCAGCAGCTTCTTCACTGAATCCAGACATATTGAACCCTTGGATCTTTTCTCAAACACTGTAAAGTGCTCAACCTTGAGACCAAGCTCTGATGCCAATTGAAGGTGCAAACACGAGAAGACGGGGTTGAATTGTGTTTGCCAAAGTTGAATTCTTTTTGCTAAATTGATGAAAGTTGATAGAAATTAATTCGAGGAAGAAGCAATCAGATTAGCAGCAGCAGATAATAAAAGCATAAGTCTTTGGACACATAAATTTATCCTGGTTCACCATTAACTTGGCTACATCTAGTCCCTTCATTTAGAAGGCTTTAATCCACCAATTCAAACACTTTGAATTACACAGCACCTGACCCTCCAAGCCAGTCTTCCCAAACAGCCTGACAACCCCAGACTTTTGAGGAACAACAGCACCTTGACCCTACAAGCCAAGTCTTCTCCTACCAATCTGACAACCCCAGATTGAAGAAGGAACTTACACCACCTTGACCCTCCAAGCCAAGTCTTCTCCTAACAATCTGACAACTCCAGATTGAAGAAGGAACTTACACCACTATGGGGTTTAATACAAGGGTTTGGAACTTGCTAAGTTGCTTCTGGAAAGCTGAATGTAACAATGACTCTCACACTCTTTAGTTGCTTCTGCAGAGTTGATTATAACAATGACTCTCACACTCGAAAAAACACTTAGCTATTATTTCTCTTTCACACAAGTGTTTCTCTCTTTTGAACTCTCGAATGACTTTGAACTTTAAGCTTCATTTCTTGTGTTTTTTGATGATTTCTTATGCGGCCTGAAGCCTCCTTTTAAAGATGCAATATGGGCTTTGTCCAAGCTTAATTTCGAATTGTATCTTGCTCAGATTTCTTTTGAAAAATCTTCAGCCCGATTCTGTTTCTTTTTAATTTCGAACCAAATTTTCTTTAACCTTTGATCAGATCTCCTTCAATTTTCCATTAGGTCTTCTTTGATTTTTGAATCAAATCTTCTTAAAACTTTTATCAAATCCCTTTCCAATTTCAATCAAGTCTTCTTCTAATTTGAATCAAGTCTTCTACGACTCTGAATCACATTTTAAATCTAGACCGTGTGTTCTTTTGATTTGGACCAAGTCTGGACCATGTCTTCTTCTAGTTATGTCCTCTGGAGGTATCCTCTGGTGATATCCTCTGGTATCCTCTAGAGATATCTTCTGGTGACGTCATCCTCTGGTGACATCCTCTAGTGACGTCATCCTTTAGAGGTATCCTCTGGTGTCATCCTAGGGTTACATCCTCTGGTGGTATCCTCGGGTTACATCCTCTAGTGGTATTCTCGGGTGGTATCCTCGGGTTACATCCTCTGATGGCATACTTCTTTGAATCTTCTGGTGGCATCTTCGAGTGACATCCTTTAGTGGCAGCTTCGGGTAACATCCTCTGGTGGCAGCTTCTGTTGACGTTCTCTGGTGGGGTACTTCTTCGAAGTCAAATATATTCATAAAATACTTTTGTTAACATCAAAACTTTAAGTGTAAAACCAAATTTGTTCCAACAATTGCATATATGCGTCTCGGGTTGAGTTGAAGGGATCTATGAGGACAGGGCTAATTTGAATTGTTTTTCCACTTGTGTGGTAGCATATTATAATGAGATAATGGTGAAGAAGTAGAGTCTAAGTTCAAGCATAACATTTCATTTTCTTGTGATTATTTTGTTGTGATCAATGTGATTCAAATGTGATAATAATTTTTCTTAGATGATTTGATGCATATTATAATGAGATAATAATTTTGCTTGAGTGACTTTGATGTTATAATATGGTATTATTTCCTCGAATATTTTGATATATCATAGTGTTATGATACGGTTTATTAGGATTATTTGCGTGTTGTTCTTATTAATATTATACTATCAACATGACTTCAAAACTCACCTCCTTTGTTGTTTGTGTTTGACTGGCTTGGTACTGCGTTTGCAAAATTGCAATTATTACCAGTTAATGAGTCTTGAAGTTCATGTTTGGTAGAAGTTCCGCTCTGATTGGTGATACTGAGAATGAATGTTATAAGTTGTATTGTATTTATTTAGTTAGAAACAACTTTTTGTATGAAAATCTTATAAGTGCTAGTATGCTTTTGAAATTAAATTAAGAAATTATAATTAAATCAAGTTCATTGAGATTGACTGTTTTAAAAGTCGTATTTTTTTGTAACAGCCCAACCCTAGTTATTGGTACTGTTATTCACAATCTTCTCGCCACACTTCACACGAGTTAGAAATTAGCGAGTTTTTGCCTTTCGTAGAAATCAAATCCAATACTTACAAGATAAATACCACCATTTATTCATTCTCACTACTAAATCCAGCTAATTTGGGTTAGAGTTAATTCGGGAACACGATCTTTTCGGAGCCCAGAAGTTCAGAACGCGTTGATCAACTAACACACCGTTCTAGAAATTGATCGATAAAGGTGTTGTACCTTTAAAATGAAGGAATTGAAATATATATATATATATATATATAGAGGTTATAGAAAAACAAAAGCATGATGAGTATCATAATTTCGAGAATATTACAAATCACCCCGTCATTTGGAGAAGACATAAAAGCCATTTGACGTAACCGATCAACTAGTCGTCCCAGTTTCTACAACACTCTTTATAGATCTCCCAACCATATTCCTCCACTCAAATATTCTATGGCTAATTTGTTACTCTCTAACATGACACAAACATATATAAGCATATGTTGAATTCTTGATTCTTTGCAGCTTTTTTCAAATGTACGATGAATTATAAAAAGGATTTGCAATGTGGCTGCACAAATATTCGATGACACATGTAGGCACCGAGCAATTCTCACTCTTTAAAGCATAATCCACACTCCTAGCGTGGCTTGCTTGTGCTAGAACAACTCCAACTACTTCACTACTTGTTATATATATATTATAAATTAACGCCCACGTTCTAACTCCAATTCAAACTCAACTCACACAACTAGCTCAACATCTCAAAGCTAATTCCAATTTTCTTATTTTCAACTTCCAATTCAAGACACTTCATTTTTCATAGCCAGCCTCAAAACCAACATGGCTTCCATTTTCATGATCATTGCTCCGAGGTGCGAGAAACATGCATACAGTGAAGGTGATAGGTTTTGTTACATATCAACGGCATGCATTGAATTAGAAGATTATCACAGTGGCCACTATTAGAAAGTAGCGTTTTTCCTGCGGAAATATATCCGCAGGTAATACCGAAGGATCTTCATGCGACTCAGTTTTAGTTTAGGAATATTTCTGCGGTATCAGATTCCGCAGGTAAAAGCGGGTAAAGTTTTCGTTTGCTGCGGATTTACATGCGGTTACGTGTCCGCAGCAAACTTCACCTTCTTTCCTTAAGATTTTTCTGCGGTAAAATTCCGCAGATAAATACTTTATTTTTATTTAAATAAAATAATTTTTATTTTTATATAAATAAAGTAGATTTTTTTTTAAACAAATTAAAAAAGTAATACAAGTTTTATAGTTAGAGATGACAATATAATTTGCACCACAATATTCACCCAAATCGTTTTGATTTGGAGGAAAAAATCTACTTTGATTGTGTGTGGATGTGGGTTTTTCTCGAAATTAATATTCAGGAGCGAAGACGGTTTGAATGTTGATTTTCACTCTGCGACGCTTGTAAAATTATTGTAATTTTTAAATTTTATAATATAGTATATATTAAATTAACTAACTTACGAGTTTTGATAAATTTATTTATTCAATTTTGAACTTGGTAATTAAATAAATTATTTTCATAATTAAAAATTTTATTTTTAATTTAAATTATTACAAAAAATGTTATTTTAAAATAGAATCAACACATAATATTTAAAAATTTGAGAATATTAAATCTAAAATATAATCAAACTAAATCAAATGACATGTTATTTAACTATTAATGATTTAGTTTAATAGTATAAAAACATATTAATTTTTAAATTTACTATAAAAGTCTCTAAAAATAAATTTATTATATTTATTTATAATAAAATAAAAGAAAATTATGCATTAAAGTTATTCCATTTTTTAGAAGAAAAAACAAATTCTATCAACAAATTATATCTTATTGTGTTAAAGAAAAGAAAAAGAACTTAAAATGAGTTCACTGAAACACAAACCATTATACTTGTAAGACCCTTAAATTTAATATTAATTTTGGAAATAATATTAAGGGTATTTTGGGGATATTTGTAAAATATTTAATATATGTATGTTTTGAGTGAATATATATATATAAATATTTATTTTGGAATAGCGGCTAATTGGCGGCTAATTAATCGGACAGTTAATTAAGGATTAGCGGCTAATTGCAAAACGTTTAAGTGCTGGAGGATCCAGCAATATTTTAACATTAATTGTGATGAGGTGGCACATGGAGGTGCCTATATATGGACTGCAAAGGACAGGCCAAAGACAGAAACCTTTCTCTCCTCCATACTGCATGTAACAGTACTGCATGTAACAGTATCCTTCTCTCCCATTCTGTTCTGCTTAGCAGTTAACGATTTCAAAAGAAAGGAAAAAGAGAGTTCCTCAAAAGTGCCATTACTTGGAAATCCAAGCACCGAAACACCAAACCCCTAGTACAAAAGTTGTTCCCCACATCATTACGGAGCTAAAGAACCCAGTTTCGTAGCAGCAAACGCAGGCAGGAGTTTCGCCATTTTTGACGCATAGACGTGAGCAGAAGCAGAAAACGCAAAAAGGGTAAGGGCATCTTCCACTTTCTAGTTGCATTAGGGCTGTAAATGCATATTGTTATGACATGCACGTTGTTCCATTTTTGTTTTTGAAGAAAAACTGTTTTGCATGTCATTTTGAAGAATGAGAAATGCATTCTGTTGATGTTGATGATTTTGTGATGTTGGCTGTTTTTGCTGATATAACATGCTGTTTTGCTTATGTGCGAAAGCTCAAAAATGTTTTGCATGTTATTTTAAAGTTGATCAAAATGCATGTTCATAAAACTGTTTTGCATAAAAAGGGAAAATGCATACTGATGGTGTTTTGATGCTATGTGATGATTCCTGTTTGACTGAATGTATTAATGTCATTCTGTTTCTGTTTCTGCTTCTGATGATTCTGGTGTGAATCATTATGTTTTGCTTCTAATGATTCTGGTGTGAATCATTCTGTTTTGCTTCTGATGATTCTGGGGTGAATCATTCTGTTTTGCTTCTGATGATTCGGGTGTGAATCGTTCTATTTTGCTTCTGATGATTCTGGTGTGAACCGTTCTATTTTGCTTCTGATGATTCTGGTGTGAATCGTTCTATGTTGCTTCTGATGATTCTGGTGTGAATCGTTCTGTTTTGCTTCTGATGATTCTGGTGTGAATCGTTCTGTTTTTCTTCTGATGATTTTGGTGTGAATCATTCCGTTTTGCTTATAATGATTCTGGTGTAAATCATTCTGTTTTGCTTCTGATGATTCTGGTTTTAATCATTCTGATTCTGATTCTATTTTCTGATGTTCTGATGTTGATCATTCTGGTTCTGTTTCTGATGTTGATCATTCTGGTTCTGCTTTTGGCTTCTGTATTCGACTACAGGCATGCTGTATTCGAATAAAGAATGTTGATCATTCTGTTTTGCTTATGATGATTCTGGTGTGAATCATTCTCTTTTGCTTCTGATGAATCTGGTGTGAATCATTCTGTTTTGCTTCTGAGGATTCTGGTGTGAATCATTCTGTTTTGCTTCTGATGATTCTGGTGTGAATCATTCTATTTTGCTTCTCATGATTCTGGTGTGAATCAATCTGTTTTGCTTCTGATGATTGTGGTGTGAATCATTCTGTTTTGCTTCTGATCATTTTGGTGTGAATCGTTCTGTTTTTCTTCTGATGATTCTGGTGTGAATCTTCTGTTTTGCTTCTGAGGATTCTGGTGTGAATCGTTCTGTTTTTCTTCTGATGATTCTGGTGTGAATCATTCTGTTTTGCTTCTGATGATTCTGGTGTGAATCGTTCTGTTTTGCTTCTGATGATTCTGGTGTGAATCATTGTGTTTTGCTTTTGATGATTCTGGTGTGAATCATTCTGTTTTGCTTCTGATGATTCTGGTGTGAATCATTCTGTTTTCCTTCTGATGATTCTGGTGTGAATCATTCTGTTTTTCTTCTGATGATTCTGGTTTTAATCATTCTGATTCTGGTTTTGTTTTCTGATGTTCTGATGTTGATCATTATGGTTTTGTTTCTGATGTTCTGATGTTGATCATTCTGGTTCTGCTTTTGACTTATGTATTCGACTACAGGCATGCTGTATTCGAATACAGAATGTTGAAATTATAGTTTTAGCTTCTGTATTTGAATACAAGGGATCTGTATTCGAATACAGATTCGGGTTTTCAGAATTTCCAAGTTTTTCAACATTGTTTTGTGAACCCTATGTGTTGGGGAGTATTGGGAAGGTTTATGATGAATTAAAATGGAATTTTTTGTGATAGTTTGAAGTGGGGGTGATGAAGTTTTTGGAACTTTACTGATGTAGTGAAAAATGTTGCTTTGAAGTGGGGCTGTAGTCGAATACGGAGTGTTAATTCTGCACTGTTTTGGCTCCTGTATTCGAATACAGAAAGTCTGTATTCGAATACAGATTCGTATTTTCCAGAAATCTCAGTTTTAAACACTGTTTTATGAATTTTAAAGAGTTGAGGAAAGACTTATGATAATTCAGAATGGAATTTTGAGATAATGTAAAGTGATAATGATTGCTTAAATGTTTAATCATTGATGTGTTGATGATGAAGTTAATTGTGTTGAGATGTTCTAGGGGAAATGCTAGAAAGGCTGAGTGTTTCTGATTTTTTTTGCATACTGTTTTCAGTGAAGAGAAAACATTGCATGTTCATGCATTTCATAGTCAGGTGGTGACCGCAATGGGCCACAGAGTAATGCGGTGACCGTGATGGGCCGCGTAGTTAAGTGGTAACCACAGTAGTGGGCTACAGAATGGCCGCGCGTTCGGGGTTGTCCATTCTATCCGTGCGAGGATTTAATTTCTGTGTATTTGGCTTGTGAGAGGCTAATACACGTGAATGTAGTAACCGTGATGGGTTGTAGAGTGGCTGCGTGTTCGTGGTGGTCCATTCTATCCGGTTTCAGAGTGACCGCGTGTTCGTGGTGGTCCATTCTATCTGGGCTGCGGAATGGCCGTGTGTTCGTGGTGGTCCATTCAAATATGTGAAACGTGCTGGTCTGTTGAGCGACTGCACTGGTGCTGATCTGTTGAGCGATTGCACCATGGTCTTGAGGGCCGTTAAAGTCTATCATACATATAAATTGTGCTGGTCTGTTGAGCGACTGCACCTTGGTCATTCCAAGAAATTGTATACATGAGCATAAACATATTGCATCGGGGTGATTGACCGGTGGGTCACGATTTGGGCATATGTTGATGATTGGAAATTGCTGTGTGTATAAGTACTTTTTCAAATCTGAATTTCTGATAAATGATTATGATTGCTGAAGTATTGGCTGTACTTATGACATATTTTTCCATGTTAATTGATTGCTGTTTTGAAAAGGCATACATGTCATGAAATTTCAAAATGAGCATCTTTTTCTCATCATTGTTATATGATATGCCATGGGTGTATTTGTTGCTGTGAAATATATGCTATGTGATTATTTGTTAATTTCGGTCGGTGACCCTTTACTATTATTGTGGAAATTGGGCTTTGCCCTCAGATGATACCCGAACCCGTCCCACCGACGGTTACACTAACGACGGTAACGTCGTTAGTTTTCCCTATTTTTCACGTACGGCGTATTCGTGGACAACGCAGAGGGCCGGACAACAGGTTGAAGACGAGACTTGTAGAGGATACGGTGGAGACCGTGCTACTGTAGCTTAGTGCATCATTAGTTAGACTTGATGTCTAGGATTTTAAGTTGGGAAATGTAATTTTATTTTGGGAATTAATGTATGACTTTTCCGCTGTATTATTCTGCACTATGATGCTATTTAGTGGCCACAGGCCGGGTGTTCTCTTTTGAAATGAACTGATGAAAATTTTATTTTAATTCCCTTGACATTAATTTTAATTATTTATTGAAAAAAAATATACACTCGCGTTGTATTTTAAACTCGGGGTGTTACAATTGTGGTATTAGAGCATTTGGTTCAAGTTTTGGGTTAAAGCTTTGATTAAAGTATTTGTTTTGAGTTATTAGCTGATCATACATAGGAGCAAGTAGTTAAAGTGTCAAGTCTTGTGTAAGTTGTGGTGTGACTGAAGTGATGATGGTTTTGTAGGAAACAATGCCTCCACGAAGAGACGACACCACAAGAGCCAATGCCAGCCGGGAAGATATGATGGCTGAGGCGATGAACAACATGGCTGCGTCTGTTGCTGCATAGACAGCTGCAAAGACTCAACGAGATCTGGAGAAGAGATAAAGAGAGATTCGCGCTGCTGAATCTAGAGGATTTTCGCCGTCATAATCCTCCCAAGTTCAAGGGTGATGAGGGTCCAGAAAGAGCGGACCAGTGGATTCAAGAGATGGAGAAAATCTTTGAGATGATTAATTGCCGAGCAGCGGTAAAGGTCAACTATGCCACGTATCTGCTAAAAAGGGATGCAGAGTACTGGTGGAGAAGTACAAGGCTACTGATGGGGTCAGCTCACGAGCAGGTGAACTGGGAGTCGTTCAAGAAGAAGTTTTTGGACAAGTACTTCCCGATGAGCACTTGGACCAAGTTGGGTGACAATTTTCTGAAATTGCACCAGGGTAACATAACAGTTGGGGAATATGCGGCTAAGTTTGAATCGCTGTCCAGACATTTCAGATTCTTCCGGGAAGAAGTTGATGAACAGTTTATGTGCCATCGCTTTCAAAATGGACTGAAGTATGAGATACAAGACTCAGTCTTACCATTGGGAGTACAACGTTTCCAAGTGTTAGTGGAGAAGTGTAGAGAGGTTGAAGAGATGAAGAACAAGAGGGCCAACAGAGGAGGGAAATTTAATTCTGGAGGGCCTAGTCGGATGCACAATCAGCACAATAGAGGGAAGCAGGTTGCTAAGCCATATAACCGACCCCAGAACAACAACAGGGGCCAGAATCGGCTAGGAAATCAGAATTTTGGACGGCAATTAGGAAAAGGGGTTCGTTGTTTCCGATGTGGGAAAGAAGGACACTACGCTACTGCTTGTACCGTAAAGGATTCTCCCTGTTTCAATTGCCATAAGCCAGGACACTTTGCAAGGGATTGCAAGGCTCCGAAGGTGGAACCAACGGTGAACGCGACTAAGGCTACTCGTCCTACTGCTAGAGGCCGCGTATATCACATGGGTGCTGAAGCTGGGAATCAAGCTCGAAATTTAATCCAGCAAGACTGCGAGATTGCAGGTAACACCCTAACGACACTTTTTGATTCGAGGGCAACCCACTCTTTCATTGCTATGGACTGTGTGAATCGTTTGAAGTTGTCTGTGTCTGCTTTGCCTTTTGATTTGGTTGTTTCTACACTTGTTAAGACTTTGACAGTAAACTCTGCATGTTTACACTGTACTGTAACGATTCAGAATAGGGATTTCTTGGTTAATTTAATCTGTCTACCCCTACAATCACTCGAGATCATTCTCGGCATGGATTGGATGACGTATAATTACGTAGTCTTGGACTGCGCTCGAAAACTAGTTCTTTTCCCTGAACCTGGAGTCGTTCGATATTTGGCTGCTAACAAACTCGAAGTATCTCTGAGAGAAGGAACTCAGGAATTTTTATCATTGGCTAACGTGGAGACCAAGATGGATGTGAACATAGAAGATGTGGTGTTAGTCAAAGAATATCCAGACGTATTTCCATCAGAAATTCCAGGATTACCCCCGGTGAGAGAGGTGGAGTTCTTCATTGATTTGCACCCAGGAACTGGACCTATTTCAATTGCGCCGTACCGGATGTCACCATTGGAATTAAGCGAGCTTAAGGGTCGGACCAGATAACATTGTGAGATGTAATGGAAGAGTTTGTGTACCGAAAGTTGCAGATTTGAGGAGAATGATTTTGGAAGAGGCTCATAAGAGTAAATTGAGTATTCATCTTGGAGCAACCAAGATGTACCAGAACTTAAGACAGAATTACTGGTGGCCAGGAATGAAGAGGGATGTAGCGGAGTACGTATTGGCTTGTTTGACTTGTCGGAAAGCGAAAGTGGAACATCAACGACCTGCTGGAATGTTGCAACCTCTGGACATATCGGAATGGAAGTGGGACAACATTTCCATGGATTTTATAACAGGACTGCCCAAGACAAGGAAAAAGAATGATTCATTTTTGGTAATAGTGGATCGATTGACAAAGTCCGCGCATTTCCTACCAGTAAGGATCACTTACAAAGTAGATAAGCTGACGGAAATCTACATCGCTGAGATTGTAAGGTTACACGGCGTTCCATCGAGTATAGTATCGGACCGTGACCCAAAGTTCACATCTCACTTTTGGGGAGCGCTGCATGAAGCATTAGGAACGAAACTGAAATTGAGTTCCGCTTATCATCCATAAACAGACGGACAGACTGAGAGAACAAACCAGTCCTTGGAAGATCTATTGATCGCATGTGTGTTGGATGACAGAGGAAACTTGGATGAGGTGTTGCCATTGATTGAGTTTACTTACAACAACAGTTTTCAGCAAGTATTGGAATGGCACCCTATGAGGCTTTGTATGGACGCAAGTGTCAGACACCTTTAAGCTGGTATAAGGACGGAGAGAGTATGATTGTTGGACCTAAGATGGTGGAACAGACTACAGAGAAAATCAAGAGGATACAAGAGAGAATGAAGGTTTTGCAAGATCGTCAGAAGAGTTATGCGGACAAGCGTCGCAAACCTTTGGAATTCGAGCAGGGTGATCATGTATTCCTAAGGGTTACGCCTACAACTGGTGTTGGCAGAGCTATTAAGTCAAGGAAGTTGACTCCGAAATTTATTGGACCATACCAGATTACTGCGCGTATTGGACCTTTGGCTTATCGGATTGCTTTACCTCCAATACTGTCCAATATCCACGACGTATTTCATGTGTCGCAGTTAAGGAAATACATTGCAGACCCATCACATGTGATCGAGCCGGATACAATTCAGATGAGGGACAACTTGTCATTTGAAGTATTCCCTGTAAGGATTGAAGATAGGAAGATGAAACAGTTGAGAAACAAGAAATTCCCACTAGTCAAAGTGATCTGGAACCCCACTACTGGAGACGCAACTTGGGAACTGGAGAGTAAGATGAGGGAACAATATCCTCAGTTGTTCATCGACATGTAGTTTCGAGGACGAAACTAATTTAAGGGGGGTGGTAATGTAAGACCCTTAAATTTAATATTAATTTTGGAATTCATATTAAGGGTATTTTGGGGATATCTATAAAATATTTAATATATGTATGTTTTGAGTGAATATATATATATATATATATATAAATATTTATTTTGGAAGATGAATTAAAATTATTGGATGAAGAATAAATTAATTTAATTACGAGTAATTAAATTAATCGGACAGTTAATTAAGGATTAGCGGCAAATTGCAAAACGTTTAAGTGATGGAGGATCCAGCAATATTTTAACATTAATTGTGATGAGGTGGCACATGGAGGTGCCTATATATGGATTGCAAAGGACAGAGCAAAGACAGAAACCTTTCTCTCTTCCATACTGCATGTAACAGTATTGGATGTAACAGTACCCTTCTCTCCCATTCTGTTCTGCTTACCAGTTCACGATTTCAAAAGAAAGGAAAAAGAGAGTTCCTTAAAAGTGCCATTACTTGGAAATCCTAGCACCGAAACACCAAACCCCCAGTACAAAAGTTGTTCCCCACATCATTACGGAGCTAAAGAACCCAGTTTCGTAGCAGCAAACGCAGGCGGGAGTTTCGCCATTTTTGACGCATAAACGTGAGCAGAAGCAGAAAACGCAAAAAGGGTAAGGGCACCTTCCACTTTCTAGTTGCATTAGGGCTGTAAATGCATATTGTTATGACATGCACGTTGTTCCATTTCTGTTTTTGAAGAAAAACTGTTTTGCATGTCATTTTGAAGAATGAGAAATGCATTCTGTTGAAGTTGATGATTTTGTGATGTTGGCTGTTTTTGCTGATATAACATGTTGTTTTGCTTATGTGGCAAAGCTGAAAAATGTTTTGCATGTTATTTTAAAGTTGATCAAAATGCATGTTCATAAAACTGTCTTTCTATTTCTATTTCAACTTCTGATGATTCTGGTGTGAATCATTCTGTTTTGCTTCTGATGATTCTGGTGTGAATCATTCTGTTTTGCTTCTGCTGATTCTGGTGTGAATCATTCTATTTTGCTTCTGATGATTCTCGTGTGAATCATTCTGTTTTGCTTCTGATGATTCTGGTGTGAATCATTCTGTTTTGCTTCTGATGATTCGGGTGTGAATCGTTCTATTTTGCTTCTGATGATTCTGGTGTGAACCGTTCTGTTTTGCTTCTGATGATTCTGGTGTGAATCGTTCTATGTTGCTTCTGATGATTCTGGTGTGAATCGTTCTGTTTTGCTTCTGATGATTCTGGTGTGAATCGTTCTGTTTTTCTTCTGATGATTCTGGTGTGAATCATTCCGTTTTGCTTATAATGATTCTGGTGTAAATCATTCTGTTTTGCTTCTGATGATTCTGGTTTTAATCATTCTGATTCTGATTCTATTTTCTGATGTTCTGATGTTGATCATTCTGGTTCTGTTTCTGATGTTGATCATTCTGGTTCTGCTTTTGGCTTCTGTATTCGACTACAGGCATGCTGTATTCGAATACAAAATGTTGAAATTATAGTTTCAGCTTCTGTATTTGAATACAAGGGATCTGTATTCGAATACAGATTCGGGTTTTCAGAATTTCCAAGTTTTTCAACATTGTTTTGTGAACCCTACATGTTGGGGAGTATTGGGAAGGTTTAAGATGAATTAAAATGGAATTTTTTGTGATAGTTTGAAGTGGGGGTGATGAAGTTTTTGGAACTTTACTGATGTAGTCAAAAATGTTGATTTGTGCACTGACACTGCCTCTGTATTCGACTACCAGGGGGGCTGTAGTCGAATACAGAGTGTTAATTCTGCACTGTTTTGGCTCCTGTATTTGAATACAGAGAGGCTGTATTCGAATACATATTCGTATTTTCTAGAAATCTCAATTTTAAACACTATTTTATGAATTTTAAAGAGTTGAGGAAAGACTTATGATAATTCAGAATGGAATTTTGAGATAATGTAAAGTGATAATGATTGCTTAAATGTTTAATCATTGATGTGTTGAGATGTTCTGGGGGAAATGCTAGAAAGGCTGAGTGTTTCTGATTTTTTTTGCATACTGTTTTCAGTGAAGAGAAAACATTGCATGTCCATGCATTTCATAGTCAGGTGGTGACCGCGATGGGCCACAGAGTAATGCGGTGACCGTGATGGGCCGCGAAGTTAAGTAGTAACCACAGTAGTGGGCTACGGAATGGCTGCGCGTTCGTGGTGGTCCTTTCTATCCGTGCGAGGATTTAACTTATGTGTATTTGGCTTGTGAGAGGCTAATACACGTGAATGTAGTAACCGTGATGGGTTGTAGAGTGGCCGCGTGTTCGTGGTGGTCCATTCTATCCGGTTTCAGAGTGACCGCTTGTTCGTGGTGGTCCATTCTATCCGGGCTGCGGAATGGCCGCGTGTTCGTGGTGGTCCATTCAAATATGTGAAACGTGCTGGTCTGTTGAGCGACTGCACTGGTGCTGATCTGTTGAGCGATTGCACCATGCTCTTGAGGGCCGTTAAAGTCTGTCATACATATAAATTGTGCTAGTCTGTTGAGCGACTGTACCTTGGTGATTCCAAGAAATTGTATACATGAGCATAAACATATTGCATCGGGGTGATTGACCGGTGGGTCACGATTTGGGCATATATTGATGATTGGAAATTGCTGTGTGTATAAGTACTTTTTCAAATCTGAATTTCTGATAAATGATTATGATTGCTGAAGTATTGGCTGTACTTATGACATATTTTTCCATGTTAATTGATTGCTGTTTTGAAAAGGCATACATGTCATGAAATTTCAAAATGAGCATCTTTTTCTCATCATTGTTATATGATATGCCATGGGTGTATTTGTTGCTGTGAAATATATGCTATGTGATTATTTGTTAATTTCGGTTGGTGACCCTTTACTATTATTGTGGAAATTGGGCTTTGCCCTCAGATGATACCCGAACCCGTCCACATGACGGTTACACTAACGACGGTAACGTCGTTAGTTTTCCCTATTTTTCACGTACGGCGTATTCGTGGACAACGCAGAGGGGCGGACAACTGGCTGAGGACGAGACTTGTAGAGGATACGGTGGAGACCGTGCTACTGTAGCTTAGTGCATCATTAGTTAGACTTGATGTCTAGGATTTTAAGTTGTGAAATGTAATTTTATTTTGGGAATTAATGTATGACTTTTCTGCTGTATTATTCTGCACTCTGATGCTATTTAGTGGCCACAGGCCGGGTTTTCTCTTTTGAAATGAACTGATGAAAATTTTATTTTAATTCCCTTGACATTAATTTTGGAAAACTCATTTTAATTATTTATTGAAAAAAAATATGCACTCGCGTTGTATTTTAAACTCGGGGTGTTACAAAACTCATAACCACTCACTCATACAAATCAATAGTACCTCTATTATCTACTAATAATTTAAATTGTATTTTTATATAATATAAAAAACTAATAAAAAATATACATTTAATTATTTTTTTAACACTTCTTATTATTATTAAACCCTAAACTCAGGTTTCAACTACCTTAAACAAGACCTAATTTCCTGCCGTCCCAAGTACCCTAATTCTTAGTTTACAAATGAAACCCTAACTCAACCTCTCTTCTTCTTTCTCCCTCGACGCAACTCAACCTCTCTTCTTCTTTCTCCCTCGCCGCAACTCAACCTCTCTTCTTTTTTCTCCCTCATTTCGTCGCAAATAGCTATCACCAAGGCCTTCACCGTCCACGAAGGCGCAAACCGAGCCACCAATACCTCAGCCTTCAACTACAGTAAACAATCATCAACTCAACAAGGTATGGTATCACAAAATTACATTGTTTAGGATTTGCTTATCATATTTTCATTTTCTCTCCCACAGATTCTTCACGCTTGCGCTTCTCATTTACGTTGATTTGTGCTTCCCATTTACGTTGATTTGCGCTTCTCATTCCTCAAATATTTCTCAGCTTCTCAAGCCGATTTCAGATTCAATTTATTGAGGTATTTGGTTCTATCAGTAATGCTACTTTCTCGTTAGTTTGCGACATTAATCTTGGTACATTTCAAATCGATTTTCTGGTTCACTTGATTTTGTCTTTGTTTAGAGCCAAAGATTTGAGTTGAAGCTGATTTTAACTTTGCTTAGGGTTATGAATTTTCAATTGGTTGTTGTGTATGTTTAGGTTTTGCAAAATCTCAATTCCTTGTGAAAATGTGCGTTCACGTGCGTTTATCTCTATCATTCTTCACTATCACTTCCTCACTTTTTTTGTCATCATATTCCAACCGAAACAGAATCATCGAAAGAAGAACACACCAATGGAACCTCCTCAAACACAATCCATTGATGTTTCAACCGCAGCTAGAGATGATGTTCAAGACAAACTCATCAACGATTGGTAATCAATCTTTTTTTTTCTTAATTTTTTTTAATTTGTAATAATTGTAAGGAAAAAAATCGATGTGAGTGTGAGATTTATTATGATCAATCTTATATTGTTTGATTGAAAATTATCTAACTTTTATTTATTTATTTATTTATTATGGATATGATGCAGTTGTTCATGCTGCTATGATTGTACACAGGGTTTCTTTGACTACTTGTGTTGCAACTTCTGTTGAACTCTTTTAATCAAATTATGTAACGAGATTTATCTTTCTTTATCATAGAATTGGTGTATGTTGATAAGGATTGTTAATTAATTAATTTTAAAAAGTTGTGCTTTCTCATGATTATTGAGACTTGTACAAGTAGTATATTCTCCTTTTTGTGGTAGTATTTAGTAACTTTATGAAAATATATTTTGTGAGTTCATATGATCCTACAATTATCTCAGGTATGATGAAATGGCTGCCAAATATACTGTGGAGTACATTGCTGGAGGTAACACACTAGATCTGGATTATTGTGTTTCAATTTGTAATAATTGCATTACTGTGGAACATAATTAATTTGTTAGCAAAAGAAAGGGGGAAAGGAAACATTTTATAATGATGTTTATGTTTTTTCTTATTGGCAGGTGCTACTCAGAGTTCCATGAGGGTTGCTCAGGTCTGTGTACATTCTTTTATATGAGTTGAGCTGAATCTGTAGTTGTGGTGAAAATAGCTTATCATTTTCCCTTTGTCTCTAATAGTGGATTCTTCAAGCACCTGGGGCCACTAGTTTCATGGGTTGCATTGGAAAGGACAAATTTGGTGAGGAGATGACCAAGAACTCTAGACTTGCTGGTGTAAATGTAAGATTAATTTGTCTTCCTTGTTTCTTTTTACATGGCTACACTGAACTGCACCGTAGAATCCTGTTTCTGAAATTAATTTATTCATTTAACAATTAGGTTCACTATTATGAAGATGAAAATACACCTACAGGAACTTGTGCTGTCTGTGTGGTTGGTGGTGAAAGGTAAGAGGGTCAAGCATTCCTTGTGCTTTTTCTTATGTAAGGTATTTTAGGGCCGAAAAATAATAAAATTTTATGCTATTTTAAAATAGTATACATTTTAAGTTGGGCATATAGAGTTGGGCATATAGATATTTAATTGTACTTGAGCATCTCTTTCCATCTGATGTCTTGTTTTCTTATCATTATTTTCTTAAATTTGCCTTTATGTATCCTAATGGAATTATGTTGCATTTTATCCATGGCTGATCATTCTGGAGGCATTTCTACTGAATGCTTGGCTGAGTTCTTGAAGCATATTCTTATCTCGGTGAGCAATTTAATTCAATTTGTTTTTGTTTTATTAGGATTTTGGTATGGGTTAAAACAGATACTGCTTTTATTCAATGAAATTTTTTCTAGTTTTGGTTGCGTTTTAATCTTTATAGGTATGTATCTTGGTCCTGCAATTTCTCCTGCAAGTTTTGGTTGCCTTTTACTATTAGAGCCTATTGCCTGCGAGGCTATGATAATGGATCATTAAGAGAACAAGGTTTACTTTCTCAATTGTAACTTTATAGATCCTTTTGGTACAAACGTCAAGAACCATAAGTTTCATTTATATAACATGGAAATGGGCTGGTCTCATTAATTAAAATTTTCTCCTGGTACCGTGTATACAACCCCTTATCCTTATTTGTGTTTCTACAATATTTGATTTTGTTTTATTCTTAAAATTAATGGAACACATACAATATTTGGCTATTACAATGACAGTATGAACTTGAAAATAATAGTCAATGAGATGAGATCGATTGAGTTTCTACTATTTGGGCACTACATTTCTTGATAAACATTTGGACTTATGTATGGAATGAACTGGAAATAAGAAGAGAAACCAATAATAGAAAGAGCAAATGATGATAATGAAATTCTATCTTCTAAATTATTCCTAAGTTGGTAGTTCATGAGACTTTATTAACCAGTTGGATTGCTGATAATTGATATCTATATCCATCAGGACCTCAACTTTTTTGAAAAACGAACTGCTTATTAAAGACTTTGTCAATAGTGCAAATCTAACTTTGAGCCTATCCAAATAAAGCACATCTTTTGATTGGTCAAAGTTAAAGTTAGCCCTGGTGGAAAGAACTTTGTTAGCTTGAGCATTCAGGTCTCTGTTATTTTTTAACAGACTAGCATGCAATGTTAACAGTTGAAGAAAATGTTCACTAGCATGCAATGTTAATAGTTTAACAGACTAGCATGCAATGTTAACAGTTAACAAACTAGCCTTATATATATATATATGTCTTCAATTTTCATTCACTTGTCATAATCATTATAGACAACAATAACATGGTTCAATTAATTAAGCACTGTTGCTACTTCCATCATTTGATTCAGGTATAAGCTCTCTAAGCATAGCCACAACCTACAACATGTTTGGCCTTTTAGAAGGCAAATCATCAACACACTGCAAAGTAACTTCCAAATGTGTGTTTCTGTTATGTATAAAGTATAATTATGTAGCATATAGGACCATATGATCTTTCCAATTGTGTGTTTTAGAATTTGATCTTGTTAAAATGTCTCCTTAAATAATGATTCTGTTGTCTTATCAGTTACAAAACTTAAAATTTATTGTGGATGTTATTTGATTCAAATCAACCCATTTTTCATAATTTTTCACAGGTTGAAACCAGGACTCTTGAGGAAGTGGAAGAAGTATTACGTTATGCTTCGCAAACAAAGACTTCTTTAACAGAGGTATTTTCTTTTCATGCATATGTTTCTGTTATATTCTAATGAAGTTATTCTCTAACGGTATCGCTCTCTTAGTTGCTTTAATAATGTTGATTCTTCAATTCATGCTAAAAAGAAAAGATTTATTTGTTGAGGTCTTGTAAGTGAAAAAGGAGTTTAGAGTGAAAACCATCAGGGTTGATAAGAGCTATGAGACCACAAATTATAGAACTGTTATTTTGGTTTCTGTTTGGTAATGAGTGAGCTACATTTGATTATCTGTACTGTTTTTTAGGATTTGTGAACTAATTGTCTAACTAGCATCTGAAATCTAATTTTGTTTTATCTTTACTGTTCAGGTATTAATCGGTTACCGAATATCCAAGATTGCATGTGTACAGGAAATGGAAGTTAATAAATGTAATGTCATGTGAGTGTTTATTTAAAAAGCTTTGTCCTTTTATATGCATGTAAACAACCAGATTCAAGTAAAGATGAATAGCTTGAGAACAACATCAAGTTTTGACTATTCAAAGATAGTATTATAATTTACCATGGTGGTTGGTAAAGAAGCAGCACAAACCCCTTCACGCTTGAAGAATAGGCAATGCATAATGGTAGCAGAATACACAAGGTCACAAGCACAAGCTGCACAACTCTCTTTGACTTTGATAAGTAATGCACCTTCAGATTGTACCAAATACTAAAATATTTTTTTTAAAATAAATGTATGTCAGCCAAATAAACACAAATGCATCCACTTGTCAAGGTCTGGATACTTTCAATTTATAAAGGGAATTGAAAACTTACATTAGTGGCTAATTGAAATTTTTTTTGTATATAATGCCAAACAAGTATATATTGTATATTCTCTAAAAAAGTTAATGGCCCTTTGTGCATCAAGTATATATTACCTGTCTCAGATTAGTACAGCTAAACAATGTCATTGTTACAATAAGTTGTTTAGATTTATTACCTGTCTCAGATTAGTACAAAATAATGGAGAGTAGTTTTAGCTAATTAATGCTTTCACATTTAGTTAATAGTTAATGATTTTACATTTAGTAGTTTCTTCACATTCTTAATTAATTATGTATCATGTAGGTGCATTTGTTGGAGTAAACATAGGCAGTGATGTTTCTGATCTACCATCAGCTTCAAATGTGGTTACTATTCTAAAATCTCATGAAATTACTCATGTGCGTCTATATGATGCCAATGCTCACATGCTACAAGCACTTTCAAACACAGGCATTGAAGTCCTTGTTGGCGTCACTGATGAGGAGATACTAACAATTGGAGAATCTCCATCTGTTGTTGCATCATGGATCACCAAAAATGTAGCTGCACATATGCTCATACAAATATCACATCAATAGCAGTTGGTAGTGAAGTTCTTACCTCAATCCCAAATGTTGCTCATGTTCTTGTTCCTGCAATGAATCATCTTCACAGTGCCTTGGTTGCTTCAAACCTTCACTTTCGTGTTAAAGTTTCGACGCCTCAGTCCATGGATTTAATCCCTAAGCCTCTTCCTTCTTCAACTGCAATGTTTAACTCGTCGTGGAACTCCACAATTCACCAACTCCTTCAGTTTTTGAAGAACACTAATTCTTCTTATATGTTAAATGCTTATCCTTATTATGGATATACTAAAGGTGATGGCATTTTCTCAATTGAATATGCTTTACTTAGATCCCTTCCTTTGGTTAAGAAAATTGTTGATCCAAATACATTGTTACATTATGATAGTATGTTTGATGCTATGGTGGATGGTACTTATTATTCTATACATGCCTTAAATTTCAATTATATACCCATTGTTGTCACGGAATCTGGCTGGCCATCTTTAGGTGGATCAAATGAACAAGATGCTAATGTGGAAAATGCTGAGACCTATATTAATAATTTGATTTGCCGAGTAATCAATGATATATACAGTATTTTTTTGGATTATATTTTAATTACTAGTTATTGATAATAATATAAATTTTCATATCAATCAAAAATAAATAATTAAACAAAAAAAAACAGCACTTTATTTCCTGCGGATTTTTCTTCGAAAACAGTTTTGATGCGAATCTCCATCAATGAAACATTACCTGTGGAAATACCTTTGGAATAAATTTGCAGAAGTAGTATTGCAGATGTGTTTCGCGTGAAAATGCGTAAGAAAATACTTTAAGTTTGTTAAATATTAGTTGCGGATTAATCTGCAGGTACTTTACATGCGGTTTTAGAAATCCTCATAAAACAATTATCCACGAAGGTTTTACGGGGAAATACTACTGCCGGTAAATCCGCAGATAATGGTGTTTCCTGCGGAATTTTAACTTAAATCCGCAGGTAAAACCTTAATCTAAAGGCACAAATTCACAAATTCTTTTCACAAATGGGTTTAGCAAGAAGGTCTGTTAGTATTACTATTAACAAAATCTAAAAGCACAAATTCATGAACCAAGATCACCTTACAGCATTCTATATCAAATGTTATTCTCAAAAAATAAAATAAAATGAAAACCGCTACCGTTATTGAAAAATTAATATATTTTGTTGCTCTCAATAATATCGTCAATAGTTGAATAATATGTCGTATTAAAATTTTTAATTAAGTTATAGTGGGGCATACATAGACAAATTAAAAAAAATTATTGCTAAAAAAAGTTTATAATGTTTGTATACACTGTGTTTTTTTTTATTGTACACTAAAACTTGTACAAAAAATAAAATCACCAATCGTACACCATGCATTTTAAATTTTAATATCTTTTTTTATCGCCTACTTGACCATATAATACATGCCGTAAGGCTAACCTAAGGACAAAGAATTGGAGATAATATAAAAGAAAAAGATGTGCCGCAAAAAAGAGTATTTTATTTTAATGACGGGCATATGGATTTACTTGTTTGTATTAAATGATTAAATGATTGATTTATTAATTTTTAGAACTCATTAACTATTAGGATTTAATTTTATGTTAGGAATTCGTTATTAATTTTGTGATTTACGATTGTACTATTTGATTTAAGAAATTGCAATGCTCTTAATTTAAAATGATTGATTGTTTTGTTACGAAGGGTCTTAAAAGAGATTTTTGCATTGTAAAGGGTTATAAGGATAATTCAAAGAGACGCTTTACGGCTAATTCAAAGAGATTTTTGAAATGTAAAGAGTATTTTGATTTTGTTGTAAAGTTTTTAAAAAAAGGGATCGGTAAAAGATATATTAACAAATGAGGTTTCAGTGATTGGTCATATATTGGTGATAGATTTAGAGAGCATAAGATAAGCGTGAATCATGCTAAAAATATGACAACTTGGTATGAGTTGTGTCAAAGGCTAAAAAATGGTCAAACTATTGATAAAACGACTAAAACTAATTGTGAAAGAAAAGAAACATTGGAAAAATGTTTTAAAAAGAATTATTTCAATAGTGAAATTTCTTGCTAAACACAGTTTGGCCTTCTATGGTACAAAATAGTAGTGAATTTTTTTTTTAAATGTTAGTTGAATTTGACCAAACTGTCCAAGATCATGTTACATATATTACAGAATATTTATTTTTATTATTTTGGGTATAACATTCAAAATGAGTTAATATTTTGATTGATTTTGCAATTAAATATGAAATTGTGAGAAATATCAAAAAAGCAAGATAATAAGATATGTTGTTGGTTTTTCAATGTGTGAAAAATCAAAGAAGCAAGAAGGTTAGTGTAGAAAATAAAAGGCAAAATACTTTCATGTTTTATTACTACAGCCATAAGCTGTTTATATAGAGAAAAAATTACAATAGTAATACTGAGTAATAATGACATAATCATAAAATTAAAATAAACAGAATAATATAAAATAAAAGAGAATCCAATCTGATTTTTCTTGATTCTTCAACACCCCCTCTCAAGTTAGTGCATAGATATTTGTCATGCCCAACTTCGCTATACGTCGTTCAAAATTGGGTCTTGCCAAACCTTTTGTCAAGATATCAACAGTTTGCTTATTGGAAGTCACAAATGGCAGGCATATAATTCCAGTATCAATTTAGTCTTTTATGAAATGACGGTCAATATCAATGTGCTTGGTTCTATCAAGTTGTATAGGGTTATGAGCTATACTTATTGCTGTTTGGCTATCACAAAACAATTTTAAGGGTGAGTCAACTTTCATTTTCAGTTCGTCCAAGATTTTACGAATCCACAAAAGTTCACAGATTCCTTGAGCCATTGCTTTGAATTCGGCTTCTGCTCAGCTTCCAGCAACAACCCCTTGTTTCTTACTTCTTCAAGTGACTAAATTTCCCCAAACATACGCACAATATCCAGTAGTGGATTTTCTATCAGTAACTGATCCTGCCCAATCAGCATATGTAAATATAGAGACTTCTCTATCATTAGTTTTCTTGAAGCACAAACACTTTCCAGGATTGGATTTCAAGTACCTTAAGATCTGATAAACTGCCTCCAAGTGTTCTTCATAGGGAGAATGCATGAATTGACTTACAACACTCACAGAGAAAGCGATGTTTGGTCTAGTGTGGGCTAGATAAATATGTTTGCCAACCAACCTCTGGAATCTTCCAATCTGAATAGGAACGCTGCCTTTCTCCCAAGGTTTAACATTTAATTCCATAAGAGTATCTGCTGGTCTACATCCACTCATCCTAGTTTCTTCCAAGAGATCTAGGATGTATTTCCTTTGAGAAACAATAATTCCCTTCTTTGAGCAAGCAACTTCCATACCAAGAAAATATTTAAGCGTGCCTAAATCTTTGATCTCAAATTCTTTTGTGAAATTTTTCTTCAATCTTTCCATCTCAACAATGTCATCTCTCGTGAGAATAATATCATCTACATATATAATTAGAATTGCAATTTTACCAACATTAGAGAACTTTATGAACAGCGTATGGTCTGATTGTCCCTGCATATATCCTTGCCTTTTGACAGACTCAGTGAATTTTTCAAACCAAGCCCTTGGGGATTGCTTGAGACCATAAAGGGATTTTTGTAGTTTGCACACATTTGAACCAAACATATCTTCAAAGCCAGATGGACTATCCATGTATACTTCCCCCTCCAAATCACCATTCAGGAAGCATTTTTTACATCAAGTTGGTTAAGAGACCAATCTAAATTCACTGCAAATGACAAGAGAACTCTAATAATGTTTGATTTGGCAACATGAGCAAAAGTCTCTAAGTAATCAACGCCATATGTCTGAGTAAACCCTTTAGCAACCAAGCGTGCCTTGTATCTTTCAACTGTGTTATCAGAATTATATTTCACAGTAAATACCCATTTACTGCCAACAATATTCTTTCATGTAGGTAACGTCATGACTCTCCAAGTTTGATTCTGCTCAAGAGCTCTTATCTCCTCAAGAACAGCTTCCTTCCACTTTGGAATTTTGAGAGCCTCTTGTATATTTTTTGAATTTCTACAGCAGACAACTTAGAGGTAAATGCAGCAAATGAAGAAGAAAATTTTGAGTATGACACATAATTAGACAAAGGATATTTAGTGCATGATCTAACATGTTTTCTAATTGCAATAGGAATGTCTATATTAGGATACTCGACATGACTCGTAAGAACAGAAGAAGACTTACATGTATCAAGATGATGTGTTGGATTATCTATTGGTTCGGAATCTTGGAAGGGTCGGAGAATGGGTCCTTCATTTCTCTGTTTATGGTTTCTTCTTTCTAAGACATTTCCCTTCCAAGTAGGGTTAATGGTAGTAAACATGCTTTGTGTCTCTTTATCTAAGTCATTATGTTGTGGCATTTCATGTGGTCCTTCATTATTATTGAGATCAAGAATTTGATCATTGTGATTTTGATTTGAAATTGTCGCCCCCGAATCTATCGAAACCTCATTCATAAGTGGATTGAGTTCCAATATGGATTCTTGGGCATTTTCTTTTGGTGCATCAATATAAGTCTCATAATTTTGTGACAGCTCACTTAAAGTAATGATGTTTTCAAAAGTAAAAGATGAATCTTCCCTAAAATTTCCCCTGAAGATGAATGTCAGTACAAAATTATTGATTTTCAACAAAAGTAACATCCATGGTTACAAAAATTCTTTTTGATTTTGGTTCAAAACATCGATACCCCTTCTGAGTTGGAGTGTAACCGGTAAACACGCATTTTATTGCTCGTGGCTCAAATTTGTCAAGTTGTTTATTTTCATGAACAAAAGCAATGCAACCAAAAACTTTTAGTGGCAAATCAGCAGAGACACTAGTCAAAGGAAAATAATTTCGAAAAACATCAAGAGGGGTATGAAAATCTAATACTTTAGATGGCATTCGATTAACTAAATATGATGCAGTTAAAACAGCTTCACCCCATAAATATTTTGGAACCTTATTTGCAAATAGTAAAGCTCTTGCAACCTTAAGAAGATGCCTATTCTTTCTCTCTGCAATTCCATTTTTTTGGGGTGTATTAACACAAGAACTTTGATGAACATACCCATTTGCAACATCCCGAATTGCTTTTTATCACAAGATCCCAAACTTTGGGACATGGTGGAAGATGGCTATACTGCTCCAATAGATGATGATGGTGTTAAAATTCCCAGGAAAGATTTTGATGCTGACCAGAAGAAGATGTTTAAGTTACATCACAAATCCAGAACGTTCATGATCAATGCAATCACATTCAAGGAGTTTGACAAGTGCACTAACAAAAAAACAGCAAAGAGCATCTATGATACTGGTTCTGACTTACAAAGGTAGTAAGCAAATTCAAGACGCAAAGGCCAACATTCTAGTCAAGAAGTACGGGCTGTTCAGGATGGAAGAAGATGAAGACATTGAAGCAATGTTTTCCAGATTTCAGACCCTGGTTTCAGGATTAAGAGTACTAAAAAAGAGCTATACCATTGCTGACCACGTGAAGAAAATCCTTAGAAGTCTGCCAACCAAGTGGAGACCAAAGGTCACTGCCATTCATGAAGCAAGGGACTTGAACACTTTGAAGCTAGAAGAATTAATCAGCTCCCTCAAGTCATATGAAATAGAGATGGAAGAAGATGAGCCCAAGAAGAAGAACAAAACCCTGTTGGAACCAAGTTGGTTCTAAGTCTTAGGATTTCGATGTTTACAAAAGGACTCAATGTAATCTTATTTTGTACCTTGAATTATTACATTAAATACAACTAGAAAATGAAGATTGCAGAGGCAGAAGATGCATCCAGAATGCATCCTGGAATTACCAAAAGACACTCTAGGATCACCAGAAGATATCTTTGCTTGCCCAGATCAGAAGGAAGCAATGTCAGAAGAAGACCTGGACCATACCAGAGGAAAGCCTGCCAGAGGGAGAGTTTGTCCAGACCAAGAGGGATCAAATATCAGATTTATTCCAAAAGTTATTCTAACCAGAAGATGGCCTGGCAGTGAGAAATTAAAACAGTCTAGACTTGTTCCAGACTCAACCAGAAGATAAGTTAATGAGTCCAAAACAAGATAATCAATCCAGATTTGACCCAGATCAGAAGATAGCATGGTTCAGGGTATGAAACTAAGTCCAGGCCAGAAGAAATGATTTCCAGAATTGATCCAGACCTGATCCAAAATAAAAGGTAAAATGTCTAGACTGAAATATTACTTATCCAGATTTAATTTCAGTTTAATCCATACCAAGTCTAGAATTGGTCCAGATCAGAGAGAAGATTTCCAGATCAATGGTTCAGAATTAATTATTGGCCCAGTGTTGGCCGAGATCAGAAGATCAGACCATGGCCCAGTGTTGGCCGAAATCAGAGGGTCAGGATGTGTGGTCCAGCAATGGCCGAGATCAGAGGATTGTAGCATATCAGGTGCAAGTCCAGGATGGCCGAAATCAGAAGATCAGAGGGTTAGAAAGTGTGGTCCAGGGATGGCCGAAATAAGAGGATCACAGCATATCAATTAGTTTGGTCCAGATGTGGACTAGCGCAGAAGAATCCAATGGTCCAGATTTAATCAGGAGGATTAACGGTGGAGATTTTAATTTATTTTAATCAAAGTATTAAAAAGATTTGTTACAAAAATAAAAGTGAGGTATTGTGGAATTCAGGAGCTGTGGCGGGAAGCAACTAAAGTTTTGATTGGCCAATTATTTTTTGAAAGAAATCTGAAGCTTAAAAAAGATATGTTTTTTATTTAAATAAAGCCCAATTGGTCAAGTTATTTTTGCAAGAGAATCCAGCAAGATTCAGCTCGAAATTAAGCTTGGAAGAGGCCCAAATCTGCATCTATAAAAGGAGGCTCAAGGTAGAATACTTACTATCCAAAATCACAAAAGAGTCATACACTTCCAAAGCAAACATCAAATTTTCAGAGAGGTCAATTGTGAGTTCCAGCTTTCAAGAAGCAAGTACTCGTGTTATTTTCCTTCCATTGTGTCAAATCTAAGTTGTTGAAGTAGAGTCTACAATCTGAGGGTGTCAGAAGGGGTAGCAGGTTACTTGGCAATTAGATTCATAGTGTTGAAATTTCTTCTACAATCTGGGATTGTCAGATTGGCTGAAGACAGGTGCTATATTCCTCAAGAGTCTAGGATTGTTAGACTGTTTGAGAAGACTGACTTGGAGGGTTAGTAGAACGGTTGTAATTCAAGGTTTGAATTAGTGAAATCCTTCAAGGTGAAGGGACTGGACGTAGTCTCGTTAATGGTGAACCGGTATAAAAATTATGTGTTTTATTTTTTACTTTATATTCGCTGCTAATATAATTTTTGGGTATAATGAGATGTTACTATTAGCAGCAAGGAAAGTAGGATACGAATAGCTTCTAACATGGCCATTGGAGCAAAAATCTCAGTGTAGTCAATACCTTCTTGTAGACTGTATCCTAGTGCAACACATCGTGCCTTGTTTCTAACAACTTCTCCTTTTTCATTCAGCTTGTTTCTGGAAACCCACTTGGTTCCAATAATGTTCTTTTCTAGTCTTGGAACTAGATCCAAAATATCATTCATTTAGCTCTTCTTGAATTGGTAGACTCCATCTATATCCTTCTTCTTCAGATTTGAAGATTTGTCATATTCTTGCTTGAAGCTTCTGCTTTTTCAAGTTCTTTTGCCTGCATTAGCTTCTGGTTCCGGTAAACATGCATAGGTTTCCTCTGGTTCTGTTAAACCAGCTTCGGTGACCTCTGGTTCTAGTAAACCCGCATTAGCTTCATCTTGCTTTGACTTTTTAGCTCAACCTATTTGTCATATAACATAATACAACTTAAATAATTTAAAAGTGAAATTAATACAACCAGAACATCAATTCTACTTCTGGTGGTTTCTGCTTGTTTTTGAAACCATTGGAATGCTGTTTCTGCTGAAGTGTTCATATTATATCGATCACTTGATTCCTCTGACAGTTTGAAAACCTGCAGAATACTTATCCAGCTTTGATTTTTAAGATCAAGCTTCTTGTTAACACAGTAAACATAAATATCACACAATAATAATATTTAAGCATAGATATAACCTATATGTCACAGCTTCAAATTTATTCTAAAAATCCTCTTGTTTCTGATTTTCAGATTCTGAATTTGTATGTTCTGTGATTAGATGGTTTGGATGAAGGAATTTGAATTCCCTTCCAGGTTTGTAGTCTTGATGAATTTCACTGGAGTGTTTGAAGAACTCTCTTGATTCTGGTTCTTCTATTTCTGCTGATATATCTGATTCCTCTGATAATTCTGGAACTGATGGTAATTTTGATTCTTCTGGTTCTGGAACTAATGGTAATTCTGATTCTTTTGGTTATGGAACTGATGGTAATTCTGATTCTTCTGGTAGTTCCAGTTTTGTTGATATGAGTGATTTCTCTGATATTTCCTGTTCCTCCTATGATTCTGGTTCTGATAGGTATTGTGTTGACCAGTTCTTCTTCCATCAGACTCATTTTGCTTCTGTCTTGTGGAAACTGGAACATACACCTTTTTCTGTTTGTGCATTGCCAGCATCCATTGACCAGGCACCATGATTGATGTTTCCTTCTCGTTGCTCAGAATATCTGCAACATAAACAATTTTGTTCTTTGGTACCCAAAACTGGTTGGGTCAAGGTTTGTTAGACTTAATAGGTCTCTTGTCTTTCCCAGATTTTATCATAGGAAAGACAATTTAGAATGACCTTTTTTAGCACAAATAATACATAGAACATTAGAATGAGCAGGTTTAATTTCAGCAACAGATTCAGTAAAACCTATTCCTCTCTTACCATTGTTACTAATTCCATAAATCATGGAAGCAACTTACTTCTTTCCACACCATTTGCACTAAAGTTTTGAAAATCTTGTTCATGCATATCAAATTCACAAACAGTATTGGAAGTAGAGAAAATATTACTTTTTAGAGTAAGATTTTCAGAATTGAGTCTGGCAACTTCAGTTTTAAAATTAGTGTTTTCAGTTGCAAACTCAACATTCTAATTCTTTAAAATTTGTACTTCTTTGGTTAGAACTTTCTTTTCTTCCCTAAGAGTTTTCAGTTTTAAAGACATCTTGTTGTTGGCATTTAGAAGGTCTTTAAGAGCAGTAATTAATTCAGATTTAGTAAGATCAGATAATACCTCTTCGTTTTCATCTTCTGAATCAGTTCCAGAGTCTGTGCTGGATCCAGAACTTGAGTTGATATGTGCCATCAGAGCCAATACTGCTTCCTCTTATGTGCTTCCAGACTTGCCGGAATGAATGATTTGTCCATTCTTCTTACCTTCTGCTTTTCTTCCAGAGCTAGTACCTTTATGGAGTCCAGAGGCAAACTTGATGTGAGCCATCATAGTTGTTTCTACCTCTTCATCATCAGATGATTCCTCTTCTGAGTCAGATGCATCCCATGCTGCCATTAGACGCTTTTTCTTGAATCTGGAACTTTTCTTGTGATGCTTTCCTTTCTCCTTGTTTGAGCATTCTTACTTGATATGTTCAGGTTCATTGCATCCATAGCAGATGATGCTTTTCTTGTCAGCTTTTTCTTTTCCTCTGTTGGAGTATTTGCCATTTTTCCTGGGAGCTTTCTTCTTTCTGTTTTGCCACATCTTTGCAATCTGTTTGGTTATGTAAGCAAGCTCATCGTCTTCACTATCACTATCCTCTGATTCTGATACAACCTTTGCAGCTTTCTTCTGTTTTGACTAAAGGGCTAAAGTTTTCTTCTTCTTTGGTTCATCTACATTCAGCTCTATTTCATGAGACCTGAGGGAGCTGATCGAATCTTCAAGCCTCAAGGTGTTATGATCTCTGGCTTCCTGTACTGCAGTAACCTTTCGTCTCCATTTGGCTGCTAAGCTTATGAGGATCTTCTTTCCCTGATCAGTATGTTTGACCAGTATGTTTGCCTTCGCCTCTTAAACTTGCTGACTTCTTTCATAGGTAAGAACTAGACTTTCATAGATGCTTTTTGTTGTTTCCTTGTTGCTCCATCTGTCAAATTCTTTGAATATGATAGCATTGATCATGATGGTTCTGGACTTGTGATGCAGCTTGTATAACTTCTTCTGGTTGCGATTCATATCTTCTACATCCATTTCTTGACCAGTTTCATCTCCTAGTGTAGTGGGTGCAGTATAGCCTATGACTAAGAAGGTCCAGAGCTCAGGATCTTGGGAGATGAAGAAGCTTCTCATTCTGTCCTTCAAGTATTCAAAGTGATCTCCATCAAACAGTGGTGGCCTGTTGATGTTGCCTCCAAATTCTTCGTTGGATTCTGACATGTTGAACCCCCTTGGACCTTTCCTCAAACACTGTTAAGTGCTAAGCCTTGAGACCGAGCTCTGATGCCAATTGAAGGTGCAAACACGAGAAGGGGGGTTGAATTGTGTTTGTACTACTTGAATTCTTTATCTGTTTTTGATGATTATTTAAAATCTGAAATATAATCAAGTAGAGTTAGCAGCGGATAAAGTAAAATAAACAACACAAGGATTTATCCTGGTTCACCATTAACTAGGCTACATCCAGTCCCTTCAACTTGAAGGATTTTTCCACTAATTCAAAACCTTGAATTACAACAGTACTACTGACCCTCCAAGTCATTCTTCCCAAACTGTCTAACAATCCTAGACTTTTGAGGAACACAACACCTTGACTTCTCAACTCAAGTCTTCTCCTACCAATCTGACAACCCCAGATTGCAGAAGGAATTACAACACCTTGAATCTAATTGCTAAGTCACCTGCTACTTCTTCTGACTCTTCAGATTATAGACTCTACTTCAACAATATAGATTTAACACAAGGGAACGAAAAACACGAGTACTTGCTTCTAGAAAGCTGAAACTCACAATCAACCTCACTAAAAACTCGAGTGTTTGCTTCTGGAAGTGTGTGACTCTTTTACTGATTTTCAATGCTAAGTCTTCTGCCTTGAGCCTCCTTTTATAGATGAAAATTAGGTCTTCTTCCATGATCAAATTCAAGCTATATCTGTCCAGATTCTCTTGCAAAAATACCTTGGCCAATCCTGTTTCACTTAAATAAAAATCGTATCTTTTTAGCTTCAGATTGCATTTGAAAATTCTGTTGACCAATCTTGTTTCTTTTAATTTCAAACCATATCTTTTTAAGCTTCAGATTGCATTCGAATTTCTTCAAGTCTACAGTAATTTTTTAATCAAATCCCCTTAATACTTTGATCAAATTTCTATCAAAATTTAATCAAGTCTTCTTCGAATTTTCATCAAGTTATCACTGATTTTCATCACGATTAAAATCTGGACTGTATGATCTTCAGATCTCGACCTACTCTGGACTTTATGATCTGATCTGCCTCAATTCTGTGATCCTTTGATCTCGGCTAACACTGGACCATATGATCTGATCTTCTGATCTCGGCCAACACTGTACCATATGATCTGATCTTCTGATCTCGGCCAACACTGGGCCATATATTCTGATCTTGTGAACTCGGCCAACACTGGGCCATGATACTTAAATCTGGACCATTGATCTGAACGTTTTCCCTCTGATCTAGACCAAGTCTGGACTGAGTGTAGCTTGAATCTGAATTAAATCTGGACTTATGATATTTTAAATTGGACATTTATCTTCTAATTTGGATTAAGTCTAGATTAAATCTGGACAATAATTTCTTCTGATCTGGACAACGTTTTATGTTCTGGACAATGCTATCTTCTGGTCTGGACCAAGTCATTTGTTCTGGACCAGTTATCTTCTGCTCTGGACCAAGTATAGATTAAGTCTGGATTGATTCATATATTCACGACCAAGCTATCTTCTGGTCAGAATTAATTCTGGACCAAGTTGAAGATGCAAACAACGAGAAAGGGGGGTTGAATTGTGTTTGACTAACTTGAATACTTTTTCTGTTTTTGTAGTTTTAAAACAAAAAATGATGTATGAATAAAAACAGAAGTAGCAGCGGATGTAAAGTAAAAATAAAACACAGAATTTTATACTGGTTCACCGTTAACGAGGCTACCTCCAGTCCCTTCACCTTGAAGGATTTCACTAATTCAAAACTTGAATTACAACAGTTCCATTGACCTTCCAAGTCAGTCTTCTCAAACAGTCTAACAATCCTAGACTCTTGAGGAATACAGCACCTTGACTTCCTAAGTCAAGTCTTCTCCTACCAATCTGACTACCCCAGATTGTAGAAGGAATTAAACGCCTTGAATCTAATTGCCAAGTAATCTGCTACCCCTTATGACTCCCTCAGATTGTAGACTCTACTTCAACAACTTAGATCTAACACAAGGGAAAGAAAATAACACGAGTGCTTCCTTCTGGAAAGCTGGAACTCACAATTAACCTCACTGAAAACTTGAGTGTTTGCTTTTGGAAGTGTATGACTCTTTTCTGATTTTCAATATTAAGTATTCTGCCTTGAGCCTCCTTTTATAGATGCAGATTAGGGTCTCTTCCAAGCTTAATTTCGAGCTGTATCTTGCTGGATTCTCTTGCAAAAATATGTTGACCAATCAGGCTTCACTTAAATAAAAAACATATCTTTTTAAGCTTCAGATTTGCTTTCAAAAATAACTGGCCAATCCTGTCTTTGATTAATTCAGGAACAAATCTTTCTTCTCGCCAATAGCTTCTGAATTCCCATACAACTTCAACCTAATTTTGAATCAAATCCTTTTAATACTTTGATCAAATTTAATTAAATCTCCACCGTTAATCATCATGATTAAATTTGGACCATTTGATCTTCTGCGCTAGTCCACATCTGGACCATACTAAGTGATCTGATGTGATCCTCTTATTTCGGCCAACCCTGGACCACACTTTCTGATCTTCTGATCTCGGCCAACCTGGTCTTGCAAATTGATCTGTTATGATCCTCTGATCTCGGCCAATGCTGGACCACACTTCTTACCTTTTGATTTCGGCCAACACTGGGCCATGGTCTGATCTTCTGATCTCGGCCAACACTGGGCCATATACTCAAATCTTGAGCATTGATTTGAACCTTTTCCCTCTGATCTAGACCAATTCTGAACTGGGTCTGGATTGAACTGAAATTAAATCTAGACAACTAATATTTCAGTCCGGACATTTTACCTTCTGATTTGGATTAAGTCTGGATCAAATCTAGAGATCATTTCTTCTGGTCTGGACTTAGTTTCATACCCTGAACCATGCTATCTTCTGGTCTGGGTCAAATCTGGATTGAATCTCTTGTTCTGGACCCATTAATTTATCCTCTGATTAAGTCTGAATCAATTCTGGGCTGTTTATCATTTCACTGCCAGGCCATCTTCTGGTCAGAATAACTTCTGGACTAAGTCTGACTAATGATTCCTTCTAGTCTAGATCAAGTCTCCCTCTGGCAGGCTTCCTTCTGGTCTGGTCCAGGTCTCCTTCTGACTTTGCTTCCTTCTGATCTAGGCAAGCAAAGATATCCTCTGGTAATTTTAGGATGCATCCTCTTGTAGCTTCTGGATGCATTATCAGGTGTCTTCATCTTCTGCCTCTGCAAACTTCATCTTCTAGTGGCATTTATTGTAATAATTCAAGGTACAAAATAAGATTACATGGAGTGCTTTTGTAAACATCAAAATCCTAAGTACTTAGAACCAACTTGGTTCCAACAATCTCCCCCTTTTTGATGATGACAAAACCTTAACTTATTTTGCTAGCTTGTGACTTGAAGTACTTGAAATACTCCCCCTAAGACCAATCTCTCCCCCTAAGTCTGATACTGACTTTTTCTTCTCCTTTTCAACTCCTTCTTTGAATCTCTCTTTCTTTTCTTCTCCTTTTCAACTCCTTCTCTTTTCACTCTTTCTTTTTCTATCTTTATTTCTCTCTCTCCCTAATGCTTCTTCTTTTCAACTCCTTCTCGTTTCATCTCTTTCTTTTTCTCTCCTCCTTTTCTACTTATTTCTCCTTTTTCTCTCTCTCCCCCTTTTTGTCATCATCCAAAAAAAGGTCCTACAATTTTTGTATTTTTTTTTCTTTACAAAGTACATAAATTAAAAACAGAAAATAAAAGACATAAAATTAAAATTACAAGAAGATTAAAAACTACTTGAGCTAGTCAGATACGGAGATCATGTTGAGATGCTTCTTGATGAACTCGAACCTGTCTTCAGGTAATTCTTTGGTGAAGATGTCATCCCATTGATGATCAGTGTCCACAAATTGGATGCTTAAAGTCCCTTTTTGAACATGGTCCCTAATGAAATGGTGTTTTATTTCAATGTGTTTGGTTCTAAAGTGTACGATCGGGTTCTTGGTTAGGTTAATGGCTGAAGTGTTACCACAGAACAAAAGGATATTGGTTTGAAAGATGTTGTAATCTTCAAGTTGGTGTTTTATTCAGATTAACTGTGAGCTGCATCCTGCTGCTGATATGTACTCAGCTTCTCCTGTTGACATGGCAATGGTGCTTTTTCTTTTGTTTGACCAAGAGATCAAATTATCACCTAAGAAGGTGCAGTTGCCGCTTGTACTTTTCGTTTCCAACTTTTCTCCAGCATAGTCGGAATCACAAAAACCTCTGAGTTTGTAGGTGAGGGTTTTCTTGTATAACAGGGTAAGGTTGGTGGTTCCTTTAAGGTATCTCAGAATTCGTTTGACAGCATTTAAATGGGATTCCCTAGGGTCGGCTTGAAAATGGGCACAGACACAAACACTAAACAAAATGTCAGGTCTAGAAGCAGTTAAATAATGAAGGGATCCAATCATACCTCTGTATGTTTTCTGGTTCTGGTCTACCTTTTGGCTAGTTTCACCTTTCTCAAGTGAGCAGGTTGGGTGCATGGGGGTGGCCATAGGCTTACATTCACTCATTTTGAAATTTTTAAGAAGTTCTTTCTCATATTTAGATTGGTGAATGAGTATACCTCATTTACCTTGGTGAATCTGAATTCCCTGGAAGAACTTAAGTTCTCCCATCATGCTCATTTGGAACTCTTTCTGGCCACTGGAGCAAAACTCTCAGTGTAATCTATACCTTCCTGTTGAATGTATGCTTGAGCTATTAGTCTGGCTTTGTTCCTTACCACTTCACCTTTTTCATTGAGTTTATTCCTGAACACCCACTTGGTTCCAATAAGGTTTTTGTTTGGTCTGGATACCAGATCCCAAACATCATTCCTGTGGAATTCATTCAGCTATTCTTGCATTGCAAATATCCAACCTTCCACTACCAGAGCTTCATCAACATTGGTATGTCTACATCAACTTTTGGTTCTGGAAGAGATGTAACAGCTTCTGATTCTAGTAAATATCCAGATTTCTCTTCTAACTTATCTTGGCTGTTTCTGAATTGATCATATTTATCTTTTGAAGATTTGTCATGTGTTGCTGACTTGCTTGTATCCTCTACCTTTCCAAGTACTTTTGTTTCTTCTGCTTCTGCATCTGCTCCCTTTAGTTCTGGTGAACCTGCACTATCTTTATCTTGCTTTGATTTGTCAAGATCAAGCAGTTTGTCATATAACATAATATAAATAATTTAAAAATGAACTCAATACAGCCAAACCATTAATTCTGCTTCTGGTGGTTTCTGCATGTTTTTTTTTAAACCATTGGAATGCTGTTTCAGCTGAAGTGTTCAATTCGGGTGAATCACCTGGTTCCTCTGACAGTTTGAAAACCTGCAGAATACTTATCTAGCTTTGATTTGTTAAGATCAAGCTTCTTGTTATCACAGTAAACATAAATATCAAATAATAATAGTATTTACAGCAAGATGTAACCTCTATGTCAGCAGTTTCAGTTTTACTCTGAAAATCCTCTTGCTTCTGATTTTCAGATTTTGAATCTGTATGTTCTGTGATTACATGGTTTGGATTAAGTGATTTGAATTCCCTTCCAGGTTTGTAGTCTTGATGAATTTCACCGGAGTGTTGGAAGAACTCTCATGATTCTGATTCTTCTCTTTTTGCTTTGGCTGATACACCATGTTCCTCTGGTGATTCTGGAACTTATGGTGATTCTGGTAATTATACCGGTTCTGGTTCTGGTTCAGGTTCTGGTACTAATTCAGATTCTTGTTCCAGTGTTGGTTCTGGTTCCAGTTCCTGTGCCTCTGATACTGGTTCCAGTTCTGGTTCTGGTTCTAGTTCCTGTACCTCTGATACTAGTTAGGTTCCAGTTCCTTTTCTGATATGTGTGATTTCTTTGATATTTCCTGTTCCTCCTATGGTTCTGGTTCTGGTTCTGGTTCTGATAGGTATTGTGTTGACCATTTCTTCTTCTACCAGAGTCAATTAGCTTCTGTTTGGTAGATGTTGGAACATAAACCTTCTTCTGCTTGTGTATTACCAACATCCATTGTCCAGGCACCATTATTGGTGTCTCCTTCTGGTTGCTCAGAATATCTGCAACATAGACAATTTGATCTTTTGGTACCCAGAACTGATTGGGTCCAGGTTTGTTAGTTTTAACAGCTCTCTTGTCTTGTTCAGATTTTACCATTGGACAAGATAATTCAGAGTGACCTTTCTTAGCAAAAACATCATAATGAACAGTTTTAGTATCAACAATAGTTTCTCTAAAACCAAGACCTCTTTTCCAATGTTACGGTTTCCATAAATCATAGATGCATATTTACTTCTTTCCATTCCATTAGAAATAATGTTTTGAAAAAATTTATCATGCATATCAGATTCACAAACAGTTTTGGAAGTGGAACAAACATTACTTTTGAGAGTTTGGTTTTTAGATTTGAGTCTTGCAACTTCGGTTTTAAAATCCTTGTTTTCAGTTGCATACTCAGGATTTTGATTCTTTAAAACTTGTACTTCTTTGGTCAGATTTTTCATATCTTCCCTAAGAGTTTTTAGTTTTAAAGACATCTTATTGTTTGCATTTAAAAAATCTTTTACAGCATCAATTAATTCAGATTTAGTGAGATCAGAAAATACCTCATTGTCTTCATCTTCTGATTCTGTTCCAGAGCATGAGTTGTATCCAAAACTTGAGTTGGTATGAGCCATCAGAGCTAGAATTGCTTCCTCTTATGTGCTCCCAGACTTGCTTGAATGACTGCTTCGATTATTCTTCCTTCTGCCTGCTTTCCTTCCTAAATTCTTGCCTTTATGAAGTCCAGACGCAGACCTGATGTATGCGATCTTTGCTGTTTCTGCCTCTTCTTCATCAGACGATTCTTCCTCTGATTCTGATGTATACCAGGCTGCCATCAAACCCTTCTTTCTGAATCTGGAACTCTTCTTGTGATGTTTGCCTTTTTCCAGATTTGGACATTCTGACTTGATATGTCCAGGTTCATTGCATCCATAACATACGATACTCTTCTTTTCAGATTCTTCCTTTCCTTTGTTGTTATGTTTCTTCTTGAAGCTTCTTCTCTTCATGTTTTCCCAGATCTTAACCATCTGTTTGGTTCAGTAAGCCATATCATCGCAGTCACTGTCGCTATCCTCTGATTCTGATGCTGCCCTTGCAGCTTTCTTCTATTTCGACTTCAAGGCTAGATTCTTCTTCTTCTTCTTTGGTTCATCTGCTTCTAGTTCTATTTCATGAGACCTAAGTGAGCTGATCAGATCTTCAAGTTTTAAGTTATTCAGATCTTTGGCTTGCTGAACTGCAGTAACCATTGGTCTCCACTTGGTTGGTAAGCTTCTTAGAATCTTTTTGACATGATCTGCTGTTGTGTAGCTTTTCTTCAAGACCTTCAGTCCAGATTTCACATTCTAGAATCTACAGAACATGCCAACAATGTCTTCATCGCCTTCCATCTTGAACACCTCATACTGTTTGACTAGTATGTTAGCCCTTGCTTCTTGAACCCGTTAGCTTCCTTCATAGGTCAGAACCAGACTGTCGAATATGCTTTTTGCTGTTTCTTTATTTGTGCATCTGTCAAATTCCTTGAATGTGATGGCACTGATCATGATGTTTCTGGACTTGTGATGCAGTTTGAATAATTTGCTCTGGTCTGGTTTCATATCATCCATGTCCAGTTCTTTAGTTGGATCTCTTGGAATAGTAGGTGCAGTGTATCTTTTGACTACCGTCTTCCATAATTCAAGATCTTGAGATATGAAGAAACTTCTCATTATGTCCTTCCAATACTCAAACCTTTCTCCATCAAACAGTGGTGGTCTGTTGATGTTGCCCCCCAAATCATCTTTGGATTCTGCCATGTTGAACCCCTTGGACCTTTCCTCAAACACTGTTAAGTGCTCAGCCTTGAGACCGAGCTCTGATGCGAATTGAAGGTGCAAACACGAGAAGGGGGGGTTGAATTGTGTTTGACTAACTTGAATACTTTTTCTGTTTTTGCAATTTTAAAACAAAACTTGATGTATGAATAAAAACAGAGTTAGCAGCAGATGTAAAGTAAAAATAAAACACATAATTTTATACTGGTTCACCGTTAACGAGGCTACGTCCAGTCCCTTCACCTTGAAGGATTTCACTAATTCAAACCTTGAATTACAACAGTTCCACTGACCCTCCAAGTCAGTCTTCTCAAACAGTCTAACAATCCTAGACTCTTGAAGAATACAACACCTTCACTTCCTAAGTCAATTCTTCTCCTTCCAATCTGACAACCCCAAATTTTAGAAGGAATTACAACGCCTTGAATCTAATTGCCAAGTAATCTGCTACCCCTTCTGACTCCCTCAGATTGTAGACTCTACTTCAACAACTTAGATCTAACACAAGGGAAAGAAAATAACACGAGTGCTTGCTTCTGGAAAGCTGGAACTCACAATTAACCTCACTGAAAACTTGATTGTTTGGTTTGGAAGTGTATGACTCTTTTGTGATTTCCGATGCTAAGTATTCAGCCTTAAGCCTCCTTTTATAGATCCATATTAGGGTCTCATCCAAGCTTAATTTCAAGTTGTATCTTGCTGGATTCTCTTGCAAAAATATCTTGACCAATCGGGCTTCACTTAAATAAAAAACATATCTTTTTAAGCTTCAGATTTGCTTTCAAAAATAACTGGCCAATCCTGTCTTTAATTAATTCTGGAACAAACCTTTCTTCCCGCGAATAGCTTCTGAACTCCCATACGACTTCAACTTAATTTTGAATCAAATCCTTTTAATACTTTGATCAAATTTAATTAAATCTCCACCGTTAATCATCATGATTAAATCTGGACCATTTGATCTTCTGCGCTACTCCACATCTGGACCATACTAAGTGATCTGCTGTGATCCTCTTATTTCGGCCAAACTTGGACCACACTTTCTGATCTTCTAATCTCGGCCAACCTGGTCTTGCAAACTGATCTGCTGTGATCCTCTGATCTCAGCCAATGCTGGACCACACTTTCTTACTTTCTGATTTCGGCTAACACTGGGCCATGGTCTGATCTTCTGATCTCGGCCAACACTGCGCCATATACTTAAATCTTTACCATTGATCTGAACCTTTTTTCCTCTGATCTGGACCAATTCTGAACTGGGTCTGGATTAAAGTGAAATTAAATCTGAACAAATAATATTTCAGTCTGGACATTTTACCTTCTGATTTGGATCAGGTCTGGATCAAATCTGGAGATCATTTCTTCTGGTCTGGACTTAGTTTCATACCCTGAACCATGCTATCTTCTAGTCTGGGTCAAATCTGGATTGAATCTCTTGTTCTGGACCCATTAATCTATCATCTGATTAAGTCTGAATCAAGTTTGGGCTGTTTATCATTTCACTGCTAGGCCATCTTCTGGTCAGAATAACTTTTGGACTAAGTCTGACTAATGATTCCTTCTGGTCTGGATCAATTCTCCCTCTGGCAGGCTTCCTTGTGGTCTGGTCCAGGTCTCCTTCTGACTTTGCTTCCTTCTAATCTGGGCCAGCAAAGATATCCTCTGGTAATTTCAAGATGCATCCTCTGGTACCTTCTAGATGCATTATCTGGTGTCTTCATCTTCAGCCTCTACAAACTTCATCTTTTGGTGGCATTTAATGTAATAATTCAAGGTACAAAATAAGATTACATGGAGTGCTTTTGTAAACATCAAAATCCTAAGTACTTAGAACCAACTTGGTTCCAACACAAGTCTGTCTTATGATTCCTTCTGGTCTGGACCAAATCTCCCGCTGACAAGCTTCCTTCTGGTCTGGTCTAAGTCTCCTTCTAGACTCTGCTTCCTTGTGATCTGGGCCAAGAAAGATATCCTCTGATGATGTTATTTGACCTTTGATGACATTCTCTGATATCCTCTGGAAGTGTATCCTCTAGTGCCTTCAGGAGGCATCCTTTGGTACCCTCTGGATGCATTATCTAATCTAACCTTCCGTTGACATTTCTATCCTCTGGTTGCTTCCTCTGGATGTATCCTCTGGTGGTGTCCTCCTCTGATTTTACACAGCTTCTGATTTGTTTCTTCTAAGTCAAAATACTATTTACATAAAATACTTTTGTTAACATCAAAATTCTAAGTATAGAACCAACTTGGTTCCAACATAAGTATGCTTCCATTATTTATGGAATCAGTAAAAATGGTAAGAGAGCAATAGGTTTTACTGAATCTGTTGCTGAAATTAAATCTGCTCATTCTAATATTCTGTGTATTATTTGTGCTAAAAAGTGTCATTCTAAATTGTCTTGTCCTATGATAAAATCTGGGAAAGACAAGAGACCTGTTAAGTCTTACAAACCTAGACCCAACCAGTTTTGGGTACCAAATAACAAAATTGTTTATGTCGCATATATTCTGAGCAACCAAAAGGAAACACCAATCATGGTGCCTGGTCAATGGATGCTGGCAATGCACAAATAGAAAAAGGTGTATGTTCTAGTTTCCACCAAACAAAAGCAAAATGAGTGTGATGAAAGAAACTCTGGTCAGTACAATTCACACCACAATCAGAACCAGAACCAGAGCCAGTATTAGTATCAGAATTAGAGGTTCACCCACAAACAGCAAAAATCACACATATCAGCTTCAGTATTACCAGAAGAAGCAGAATCACCAGAATCACCATAAGTTCCAGAATCACCAGAGGAACATGGTGTATCAATCGAAGTAGAATCAAGGGAACAGTTCAACCAGTTTGAACAAGCGAGAAACAAAACTGGCTCTGATGGCTCGTACAAAATCTGATTACAGCACTAAGTCTGACTCTAACTCTGACGGTGAAGTATCAGAAGAAGAAAGGTCTGATCTGCAACACAAAGTATGGTATCTGGACAGTGGATGCTCCAGGCATATGACTGGAGACACATCAATGTTCCAGAAGCTGACTATGAAGAAAGGAGGCAAGGTTGCCTTTCCAGGAAACCAGAATGGTCAGATCATTGGTATAGGCACAATTGGTAACAGTTCTTCTTCCTTATCTATTAAAAATGTTTTATTAGTTAAGGGTCTGAATCACAATATGTTAAGCATTATTCAGCTAAGTGACTGCAAGTATGATGTTGTGTTTAATCAGAAAACCTGCAAGGCTATTAGTCAAAAAGATGGATCTGTTTTGTTCACTGGTGTTAGGCAGAATAATGTCTATAAGATAGATCTGTTTAGCCTAGTTAAGTAGAAAGTTAAATGTCTTTTATCTGTTAGGGAGGAAAATCTAATTTGGCACAAATGGTTAGGCCATGCAAACCCTAGGCTGGTTTCTGAGTTAAGTAAACATCAGCTAGTGAGAGGTCTTCCCAATCTAAGTACCAAATCTGAGATTCTGTGTGAAGCATGTCAAAAAGGTAAACAGACCAAAAGCTCTTTTAAACCTAAAAACTGTATTTCTACTTCACAACCTCTTGAACTGCTTCATTTAGATCTGTTTGGTCGTGTTCAGACTGCATCCCTTAGTGGTAAGAAGTATGGGTTTGTCATAGTTGATGATTACTCAATGTGGACTTGGGTAAAGTTTCTGAGAAACAAAGATGAATCCCATAAGGTATTTATTTCTTTCTGCAAGCAAGTTATGAATGAAAAAGGTTTTAAAATCATAACTATTAGAGGTGATCATGGAGGTGAGTTTGAGAACAGGCACTTTGAAGAATTTTGTGATGAGAATGGCATCTCTCAAAACTTCTCATCCCCTAGAACACCTCAACAGAATGGAGTTGTTGAAAGGAAGAACAGGTCACTGCAGGAGATGGCCAGAACCATGCTGAATGACATGAATGTTGCTACCTACCTATGGGCAGAAGCTGTCAACGTCACTACGCCAAAAATGGCCTTTTACATCGCACATTTTATAGTGCTTAATAACAAAAAGTGCTGTTGTATAATATTTTAAAAATAACGGAGGATACAACAGCGCCTTATTGACAAGCGCTTTAGAAAAAGCGCTGTTGTATGGTCATGAAGGGTTTAGGATTTACAGAAAAGCGCTATTGTAGGGTCACAGCGATTTCACATAATGAAAAGCGCTGCTTTAGAGCGCTTCACTTAAAAGCGCTGTAAAAAATAGCGCTTTCATATAAAGTTTAGAGCGCTACATTTACAACGCTTTCTATAAAAACACTATAAATGTTTTAAAACTTAAATTATAGCGCCCACACACTATATTTACAGCGCTTTTATGAGCGCTTTTTTAGAAAGCGCTGTAAATGTTTTCAATTTTAATTTTTGAAAGCCTTTGACGGCGCTTATGGACATAAGCGTTGTAAAATTACAAGCAGTTATAAATAAATAAATACATATTTAATACGTTCTATCCCTTCGAACCCTATTACGAACTTTCCTCTCCTCTACTTTGCACCCATTTTTACTAAGTGATTGTTGTCTCAGGTACTGTATTAATTTATTAATTTGTTATTGTCTCTAAAACTGATAAATTGTTACTTGATAAACCATTCATATAAAACTTTATATGATAAATCTGTTCTGTTTTGAAATTTGTTCGATCTGTTCTGTTTTGAAATCAGACTTGTATGCATGACCTTGGACCTTCGTTTCCATTTTCCAATATTAGTCTATATATACTATAGATTTGTATGATGTTATAGATTGATAAATTTGTGTAACACTGCATTCATAAGCTGCATTCGTAAATTCTTACATGATAAATCATATAAAATCTGTTCAATCTGTTCAATCTGTTATGTTATGTTTTGATAAATTTGTTATATATTGATTTGTTCTTATTGCATTCATATAGGTAATATTAAAATGGAATGGAAATGGATGTCTGCCAATCGATTGTCAAAAGAGTATGAAAATGGAGTGAAGGAGTTTCTTGAATTTGCAGTGAAGAATGCAAAAGACCCAAATCGAATCACTTGTCCTTGTTTAAAATGTTGTTTTGGAAAACGCATTAGAGCAGATGAATTGGAAGGACATTTAGTATGGCATGAAATTGATAAAAGCTATACATGTTGGATAAAACATGGTGAGAAAAAAAAGGGAACACTTATTTTGACAGTGATGCGACATATGATTCAAATGATTATTTCGACACAGATACATATGAGCAGGATCGAGTTGAAGATATTGCAAAAGCAGTTGAAGAAGATCTTCGGGATTGTCCTAAAATGTTTGAGAGTTTGTTGAGTGATGCAGAGAAACCATTATATAATGGTTGTACTAAATTCACAAGACTTTCGGCGATATTAAAGTTGTACAACTTAAAAGAGAGAAATGGATGGTCTGATAAAAGCTTCACAGAATTATTAACACTCCTAAAAGATATGTTGCCAGATGATAATGAACTTCCCAATCGAACCTATGAGGCTAAACGAATTTTGTGCTATATTGGCATGAGTTACGAAAGGATTCATGTGTGTCCTAACGATTGCATGTTATTTCGAAAATAATATGAATTACTAAAGGCGTGTCCAAAATGCAATGTCTCTCGATATAAGAAAAAGAATCTACTCCAGCAAAAGTCGTGTGGTATTTACCTATAATACCAAGATTTAGTTGAATCTATCGCAGTGAAGATGATTCAAAACACCTTACATGGCATGTAGATGAAAGAATTAGAGATGGAAAGTTACGACACCCTGCAGATTCTCCACAATGGGCAACAATTGATCACGAATATCCTAATTTCGGTAGAGAGTCAAGAAATCTACGACTTGCACTTTCTACTGATGGAATGAATCAACATGGTCTTCAAAGCATATCACACAGCACGTGGCATGTGATTTTGTTGATTTATAACCTACCACCATGGTTATGTATGAAGCGCAAGTTTATGATGTTGTCTCTGTTAATTTCTGGACCCAAACAACTAGGGAATGATATTGACGTTTACCTGGCTCCTTTAATTGAAGATTTAAAAAAGTTATCGGAGTCAGGTGTGGAAGTTTATGATGGGTATAAGAAAGAATGTTTCAATTTGAGGGCTATGTTGTTCGGCACAATTAATGATTTTCCAGCATATGGTAATTTATCAGGGTATAGCATTAAAGGTCAGTGTGCCTGTCCTATATGTGAAGAGAGTACATATTGGATGCGGTTGAAACATTGTAAGAAGAACGTCATTCTTGGAAAGCGTAGATTTTTACCTTTTAGTCATCATTATCGTGGATGGATAAATGCATTCAATGGAAAATCAGAGGAAGGTACTGCTCCGAAAGCACCGACTGGATATCAAATATTGGAAAAAGTACAAGGTTTGACCAATAAATTTGGCAAACCATTTGCGGGAGAGCTTGTCAAAACTGGGTTGAAGAAAAAGTCAATTTTCTTTGAATTGCCATATTGGAAGTCATTGTATATAAGACATTTTCTCGATGTGATGCATATCGAAAAAAAATGTCTTTGATAGTGTTATTGGTACGTTACTCAGTGTTCTTGGAAAGTCTAAGGATGGCATCAATGCAAGATTGGATTTGGTCGATATGGGAATAAGAAATGAATTGGGTCCCGTAATGAAAGGAAATCGCACCTATCTACCTTCAGCCGCTCATGCTCTATCTAGAAAGGAAAAAATTGTTTTGTGTAAATTTCTACACGAAGTTAAAGTTCCAGAAGGATACAGTTCAAACATAAAAAATTTAGTTTGTATGAAAGACCTAAACTTAAAAGGCTTGAAGACTCATGATTGTCATGTTCTAATGGAGCATTTGCTACCAATAGGTATACGTTCCATTTTACCTGAAAAAGTTCGGCGAGCCATAACTAAATTATGTTTCTTCTTCAGTGAAATTTGTAGTAAAGTGATCGATCCTCAGAAATTACCGACATTGCAGATGGGAATTGTTTTTACTTTGTGTGAGCTTGAAATGTATTTCCCACCCTCGTTTTTTGATATAATGGTTCACCTTACTGTTCATCTTGTTAAGGAGACACAACTTTGTGGGCCAGCTTACATGAGATGGATGTATCCGATGGAACGATATATGAAAATATTAAAAGGGTACGTAAAAAGTAGAAGTCGACCAGAAGGATGTATTGCTGAATGGTACATTGTCGAAGAAGCTGCCAAATTTTGTACAAAATATCTATCCAATGTTGAATCCATAATACTTCCTATGTCTCGTCATTCGGGAAGAATAACAGGAGAAGGGATAATTGGAAAGAGAGTAATGACTATATCAAGAATAGAATGGAAGCAGGAACAATTGTATGTTCTGCACAATGATGATGAGGTTCAACCATATGTTACAATACACATGGATCAGTTATCTAGTTTGAACATGAACAGGAATAAAAATTGGATAACACGAGAGCACAATCGAAGTTTTATCCCTTGGCTAAAAAATCACATTAGCTCAAAGTTTGATATAGACCCCGCTTCAATTTCAGAGAGATTGAGGTGGCTAGCAAATGGCCCGTGTTTACATGTCTTTTCTTACACCGAGTATGTAATTAACGGCTATACATTTTATACCACAAAACAAGATGAGCAAACCACTATGAAAAATAGTGGAGTCACTCTAGTAGCTGAAGCGATGCATATCTCAAGTGCAAAAGACCAAAAACCCAATATTTGCAAATCTATCATATTTTGGGGTTATCGAGCACATATGGGAGTTGGATTACACAATGTTTCGTGTTCCCATCTTTGATTGCAAGTAGGTCGATAATAATAACGGCGTTTAGATTGATGAGTCAGGGTTCTTGCTTGTCGATTTTAGGAGGGTGGGATACGAAGATGAACCTTTTATTTTAGCGTCGCAAGCTGAGCAAGTATTTTATGTCACTGATCCTCCTGATGATAAATGGTCTGTTGTCCTATCGACCAATAAAATAAGTGATGATAACAACAATGTTGAAGAAGTTGGTAATGATATTTTCATTGCGACATCACAACAATGTGAAATTGATTCAACTGATGATGGTTTATATCTTAGAGATGATCATGATGAGGGAATTTGGATTAATCCATCGTTTATCTTTAATGGACAAACAAATGTGAATCCCACCAGGAAAAGAAGAAGGGCATCTTAAGTGTGTTTATGTGTTTTATATAAGTCATGTAATGATCTGTACTCATTGTGTAAAATTTCATGTAATAACTTGACCTCCCAGAATTGATCAGTATTTGATTTTATGCTTATATAATTCATCATATAATTTTTTTTAATTATATTATTTAATTATTTTAGAGATGACTATTTGATAATTTTTTTAACTATAATCTAAACTCATCATATAAGTTGATATGAACAATATTTGGATATTATATCACAAGTACTGTAAAATGCAAAATAAAATACAAGTACAATTAAAATACAAGTACATTTACAGCGCTTTTGCCCACAAGCACTGTAAATGGTATTAAAAAAAAATTACAATTACAAGAGACAAAACAGTTACAGTGTCAGAGCATGCATCCAGAGGATACCAGAGGATACTAGATGATACACCTCTAGAGGATACCGGAGGATACACCTCTAGAGGATATCAGAGGATACACTAGAGGATACACCTCCAGATGATACCAGAGAATACACCTCCAGAGGATACCAGAGGATACACCTCCAGAGGATACCAGAGGATACACCTCCAGAGGATATCAGAGGATGTCATCAAAGGCAAACATCAGAGGATAGCATCAAAGGGAAGGAAAAATAACATCATCAGAGGATATGACATTAGTCCAGAACATAAGCCTTAGTCCAGACTTGGTACAGATTAAAATATCAAATGTCCAGATTTATAGCGCTTATGTATAAAACATTTACAAGTACAAAACATTTACAGCGCTTTTGCCCATAAGCGGTGTAAATGGTTTCAAAAAAGTAAATTACAAGTACAAAACATTTACAGCGCTTATGAATAAAAAGCGCTGTAAAATGTTCATATAGCGCCTTTTATATAGTGTGTATATAAGCGTTATAAAATTTTATTTAAGGCGGTTTTTATATAATCTTTTAAAGCGCTCTTTGTAAAAAGCACTGTAAAAGGGTTTTGTATTATATTATGTAAACTGATAATATAAGAAACTGCCTCTTCATTTTCTTCTTCATTACGTATATTCTCATATAAACTTTATTCATATAAGAAACTACCATTCTCCATATATGAACCCTTCTCCCTAGTGCGAACCCTTCTCTCTGTCCATATTCATTACGTACGTACTATCTGTTTTCATCATTCTCCATTTTAACTAAGTTCTATCCATACGACCATAAAGGTTTTTAAGGCGCTTTTTGTTCAGTTTTTTAAAGCGCTCTGTGGAACCCTAGTGATATCTTCTCGTTGCACAAGAGATTTCTATTTGTATTTCTGCGACGTCGTAACCCTAAACTATATGTATTTTTATTCATATCTCGTTGTCACTAACTTATAGTGCATGTTGTATTTATTCAATCTGTTGTTGTCACTAAACTGCATGTTGAACTTATACTGCATGTTGAGCTTATATTGTGTGAAATGTGTACATAAATGGATTCCAACAACGATTTAGGTCGTCAAAGCGACGAAGTTGTAAACACTGAAGTTGAAAACAATGAAGCTGTCAACGCTAAAGGCTATGAAGGCGAAGTGAAGCGTGGGACAACTATAATGCAAAAAGTCATTATAGCAAGAAGTACTGGAATAAAATTTGAGGTATATTAGGTTTTTCTTTGTTTATATTTTTTTCTTTGTTTGTTTTTTGAAAGCAATCACTTACACTATAGCTATGAGTTTATTAGGTGAGATGGAATGAAAGTGGCCAGCCAATTGAGCCCAACAATTATACGATGGTAAGCTACATCGGTGCTGTTGTCCGCCAAAATATCCCAATAACAATCGATGACTGGAGAGACAAAGCATTGAAGGATGCTAAAGACATACTGTGGAGTGATGTACAAGTAATTAACTTTTTTACTCCACTTTTTTGTTACTTAATTATAATTTTTTTCCAGTGAAATACTTTTATTCAAACTCTTCATTTATTTGGTTTTCAGAGCGCTTTTAACATTGATGATGTGCGTAAGAATTACGTACTTAGAGTTGTGGGTAAAATTCATAGAGGATTTAGATCCCATCTGTCAAATTGTTACCTGAGAGACAAGCAAGGAAATGATAATGTTGAAGCTCCAAACATTTACAAACACTATATAACACATGAAGAGTGGAGCTCTTTTGTTGCTAAAAGCTCAGACCCCGCATTTGTGGTTATATTTATTTTATTAGTATGTGTGTTTTATTCATATTCATATCTTATATTTTTTACACGATCGTTATTTTTTTTATTTATATATAGAATATAAGTACAACAAATTGGGAGAGAGCAAAAAACCTAGTGCATCGATACAAAAGATCGCGAATGGGGTATGCGCGTTTAGAGCAAAAAATTGTATGTAAACATCACTTTTATACATTGTGTTAGCTAGATTATAAACTATAGTTTATAATTAATATTTTTTTTATGTCTTAATGAACAATGCAAGAGACAAAATCCGATCAACCATTGGGTCGTCATATCTTGTGGAAGGAGGCTTGCGTAAATAGGGATGGAATAACGGACAGCGAAAATGTTCAACAAGTTGTCCAACAATGTGTAAGTATATATCACTTTAATATTTTTTAATATTGTCTTTTAAAAATGATATTGAACTTATCTTTTCAATACTACATGTATTTTAGAAAACTTGGAACAAAGTCTTGAAAATCAAGATGAAAATAAAGAAGTCAGGGACATTCTCGGCAAGGTATTCAATGTTCCTGAATATTCTGGCCGTGTGAGGGGTAAGGGATTTGGCGTAACTCCCAAAAGTTATTTTTCAAATGATAAGCGCACAAATCCCTCGAATGATTAAGTATTAGAAGTATTGAAAACCCTTTCGGAGCAAGTTGCGTACTTGGTTAAAAAAGATAAGGAACGTGAAATGCAAACAAGTGAAGATGGAAGTTGCAACATTAGTCGTAAAAGTCTACCAAGGTAATTAATTACTTAACGAAATAAGAAATTCTTTCAACCTAATTGTTTCACATACTTATGTATTAACTGTTGATTTAATTTAGGGGGTTTCACGTTGCTGTCTATACTTGTCTTCCCCTACCCATCGCATGGTTGGGAAAGGAACATTGTACAATACGTTGGGAGAAGTATTGCACACCAAAGATGTCCCTGTCGGCCATGTTAAAGTTTCACCTGTGGTGGCTTTAGAACCACTTGTGTAAGACCCTTAAATTTTAAAATTAAATTCAGATTTAATTTTTAAGTGTATTTGGGGAATAATTGTAAAAGATTCAATATATGTATGTTTTGTGTAAATATATATATATATATATATATAAATATTTGTTTTGGAGGTGGAACTAAAATTATTGGATAATGGATGAATTAATTTAATTTCGAGTAATTAAATTATCGGACTGTTAATTAAGATATTCTCTGCTAATTTCGATGGAAACGGGTTAAGTGCTGGAGGATCAAAAGATATTTTAATATAAGAGTTGGTGAGGTGGCGTAGATATTTGTAAAAAATGAAACAATTCCTCTTTCTTCTGCTGTTTCAATTGCATTTATGAAGATATTTAAGTGAGAAGCTCTTTCTTCTTTCCTCTACGCGCCAGTTTCTGCTTTATTTTCTTCTTCTTCTAATTTTCTGAGTGTTGGTGAAGAAAAATAGTTTACTCAAAAGTCATCGTTCTGGAAAATCTGAGTGTCGAATCAGAAAGTTTCGAGTACGAAATTCATTCCTCTGATTGTTATAGAGCTAAAGAACTAATTTTCGTATCGGCGAACGCGAACGGGAGTATCGTCGGCTTTTGTCGCAGAAGCGTACGAGCTAAGGGAACGTAACTAAGGTAAGGGCACCTTCCAACTTTCTAGATTTGCATTTAGGGCTGTAAATGCATGGGTGATGAATGATTTGGTTTATGTTGTGAAAACATTGTTTTTTGTTTTGGAAATCAAACTGTTTTGGATGTTCTTGCTGTTTCCAGTGAAGGAACTGATTGTGTTGTTGTGTTGATGATGTATTGTTTGTTCTGTTGAGTAAGAAATCATTCTGTTGTGTTTTGAATGGTGATTTGGTTGGTGTTGTATTGGAGGTGATCCAAATGCTTGAGTTAGTTTGTGTAAGATTGTTTTGTGGGTGATTTTCTTGTTTTAGTGATTCTGTGTTTTGCTGCGTTTTGTTAAACAACCTGGTGTTAATGGTGGCTTCAAAAGAAAAGGGATTTAAAATGGTGGAAGTGTTCTTCTTGAAAATCTGTTGTTGATGTTTAATGAAAAATGTCTGAGTTATGAGGTTTAAAAAGATTGGTGATTATGATTCTAGGGTTTGGTTAGTTTTTCAAAGGAAAAGGTTTTGAAAATGTGTTGAAGTTTCAGGAAAATTCACTGAATTCGAAGGTGTATTCCAATACGGATTGTGTGTATTCGAATACAGCCTGCAAAGCTTCTGTTTTCTTCAGGTTTTCGAACATGTATTCGACTACGACCCTCTGTAGTCGAATACAGATTTCCCATTTTTGCTTCTGAATTAGCTTATGTATTCGACTACGACCCTCTGTAGCCGAATACAGATTTACAACTTTTGCCACTGGCTTCGCATCTGTATTCGACTACGACAACTTCGTATTCGAATACAGAATACTATTTTTTCACTGTTTTAGCCTCTGTATTCGAATACAAGGGAGCTGTAGTCGAATACAGATTCGTGTTTTTTTTCAGAAATTCAAGTTTTTAACATTGTTTTATAAACCTTGAGTGTTGGGATACCTTGGGAAGGTTTGTAGTGAATAAAAATGGAATTTTTTTGATAGTTTGAAGTGGTGGTGATGAAGTTTTTGAGAATTTACTGAAGTTGTAGAAATTCTGATTTTTGTACTGTGACAGCCTCTGTATTCGAATACAAGGAGTTTGTATTCGAATACAGGATGTTGTTTCTGCCTTGTTTGGCTTCTGTATTCGAATACAATGAAGCTGTATTCGAATACAGATTCATATTTTTGCAAAAAGCCTCAGTTTTAATCACAGTTTCGAATCTTAACAGTTGGGGAAAAACCTTTGTTAATAAAGAGTGGAACTTTGAGGTAATGCAACGTGTAATGCTTGCTTGAATGATTAATCTTTGAATGTGTTGAGATGTTTTGAAAAATGAGCAAAATGCATGAATTTTACTAAGGTTGCATACTGTTTTCAATGAAGTGAAACAATGCATATTCATGCATGGCATAGTCAGGTGGTACCCGCGATGGGCCACAGAGTAATGCGCATCCACGTGCTGATCTGTAGTGATTGCACTAGGTACTAATCTGTGATTGTACCTTGGTATATAAGTGTTGGTCAGATAAACGACTGCACTGATACTGGACTGTAGTGTCTGTATCCTGAAATGCGCAGCCACGTGCTGATCTGTAGTGATTGCACGAGTGCTGATTTGTAGTGATTGCACTAGGTACTGATCTGTAGTGATTGTACCTTGGTTTATGTCAAACGTGCTGGTCTGTAGTGACTGCACGAGTGCTGGTCTGTATGCGACTGCACTGGTGCTGATCTGTATGCGATTGCACCCTGGTCATGAGGGCCGTTAAATTGTGCTGGTCTGTAAGCGACTACACCTTGGTGATTCCAAGAATTTTTGAACATGAGCATATATATATTGCATCGGAGTGTTTGACCGGAGGGTCTCGTTTTGGTTTTATGATGATGGTGGAGAATTGTTGTGTGAGTAAGTACTTTCTGGAAATCTGTAATTTCTGATGAATTGATGTTTGTGCTTACATCATGATTTTCATACTTATTCAGTTGCTGTTTTGCAAGGTACAAATGTCATGTATTTCAAAATTTAGCATCCTTATTTGTCATCATTGTTTTCTAATGTGGCCTGAATATGTTTGATATTGATGTTATAAATGCTATGTGGTAATTGTTATTTTTGGTCGGTGACCCTTTACAATTATTGTGGAAAAATTGGGCTTTGCCCTCATATGAGATACAAACCCGTACCCCTGATGGTCATACTAACGACAGGGAACGTCGTTAGTTTCCCTTGATCTTTACTTGTGGGCTATGCAAGGAGATGAGCAGCTGGGTGAAGAAAAGACTTGTGAATATTGTAATGCTACTGTAGCTTAGGGTATGATCAGAGTAGACTTATGTATAGGGTTTTTGAACTCAATGGTTGTAAATATTCATTTTGGGGATTATTGTAAAACT